>JBCEWB010054013.1:0-30803 GCA_039654565.1 Peronia peronii | reverse complement strand
GGGGGGAGAGGAGGGGGAGGGAGGGGGAGGGGGGGGGGCATTCTGAATGCATTCATAAGAAAAGCTGTTCCAACACTCCGAGCTCTCTGGAACTTTCTACTAAAGTCAATGAATACGCCTTTACATTCAAAAAATATGTTCGATTTTATCGTATACTGTAAACATTACAGCCTGCTATTTTCCTGAACCCTGTATGATTTTGAAATCCTGATGATTTACGACTTCGAAAAAATAAATTCTGAATGTTTTTTTGTTTTTTTTTTAAAATGTAAGGTCTCATATAAATTTCACAGAAATTCATGTTCTAGAAGTTGTCGAAATTTTTGCCCATAGTGTACCATTTCAGTACAAGCTATAACTGTGATGCTTTGCATGTACATATATTATTCCTCGCCTTCCTCCCGTTTGCAAATGAGTTCTCTCCCTTGGGCAAGCCGTTCAAATCCGGAAGTTTACATCTTGCTCAATCTGTAAACAGAAGGAAGACTATTGAGACTCAGGAAATTAGACTTTTCTGGCTAATTGTGTCCAGACTGTAAGTGTACAGTTATGGGACTGTTCGGCAAAACCCAGCAGGCTTCACCCAAAGAAATGGTCAGTCATTTTAAATGCAGTTGCTGTGAATCTCCTATCTCTGATGTCAAAAATTATATTTTACCTCAGTATCTCGTTCGCCGATTTAGTAGTAGCCAACTTACGCACTTACGGTGCTTGAAATAGACCCTTGGTCTATTATTCGAATCTTGACGCATCTAAAACAGGTTTTTTGATTAGATTTTATTGCCGGCTTATGTCTGTTTGAACTTTACCATTGTCTTTCAGGAGAGGAGCTGAATTCAATAAATATTAGATCTAGATCTAGCCTACACTCTGTCAAAAGTGACTATAACAGACACAATCAATCTATTTCGAAAGCTGAAACAGTGGTTGTTTCTCTGCAACCACTGAACGTCACCTGACCGGAGGTCAGAAAAACGTAAACACACCGGGCCACCACAGTGCGCAGGAAGTCGAACATACGCACGAAGACTGCCACTGATTAATGTACAGGGCCTACACGAAAAGGCATTGCCACATTATAAATCTATCAATTACACTGTATCTATATCTGAGTCATTTGAAAAAAAAAAAATTGCCGGGGTCCGTATAGCAAAAATATTTTATGGGGACCTTGGGTCTGTTCTAAAAATAGCCCCGGGTCCAAAAGGGGTGTTCTAAAAATAGTCCGGGTCCGTATAGCAAAATATTCTATGGGGACCCGGGTCCCTATAGCCACTTCATCAGGATCAAAATACAGTACAGCTCATATATCTAGATCTAGACCTATATTGATATCACTTATATCGACATTCTTCTTATTTCAATATACTTTTTTGGTCTGATCTTTTTCTTCTAGGTTTGTAGGCCTATTACTAATTTTATATCCAATATCGACATTATCTTGCTGTTGTTGCTGTTATAAATATTGACGTTCAGCAGTTAAAATGGCTTTTTCTTGTGTTCTTAGAACACAGCGAAAAGTTGTATCTGGCCAACAAAAGTTCATTGTAAAGAGAAATCGAGACAGTTGCCTTTCTTTTGCACCTTTCAGTTGTCTGTGAGGGCCAATGCTACATTGTTGGATGATACACAGGCTTTGTTAGGACAGTGTGTGTCTAGCTGGGCTATTAGGCTGACTATTACTAATGTTAAATATAATAGGATTATTGGAGGCACATTACTTCGCAATTAGCATGCGCTTGAGGTATTCCACTGTGCTGGAATTTTGAGTCAAGGCCACACAGTGCTATATTCTTATAAGTGTAGACAGACAAGCACACTAAAATGAAGATAATAAGAGAAAGACTCTGAACATCGGTGTAAATCTTCAGCTTTTAGCAGGTGTCAACAAGGAAAAAGACTTTCAGAAGGATATTGATGCAAAATACAGCATTTCTCACTAGCACCTCTCCATCGTCTAAGTTGTCCTCATCTCTTCTTATACCAAGGTCCTTTTTATGGTTCTTTAAGATGCTGATGTGCCTGGATTGCACTGTAGAATATCTTAAATGTAAATACTATTTTATCAACAGAATAAATCTACCATAAGAGATCCAGCAATATTAGTTGTACAGTATTCCATTGTTTATCGTGTGTGTTAGTTCCAGGACTGAAGTGAAAATCCGTGAAGTAGGGATGCTATATTTATTTTGTTATTTATGTACAGTTTAAACCTTTGTAAACCTCCTTCACATTGTTATCAACCCTCGCTTGTGTTACACACTAACTTGTTACAGTGAGAAAATTATAAATTTTAATCATATATGTAAATAATTTATAATTCTGTATATGAGGCCATTGAAGAGACCGATACTGTGATGAAACTTGAATGATGAGAATGAGGATGAATTTGCTGTGCAGTAAAGATGACATGTATATATATTATATGTTTAAAAAAACAACAACACGATACAGTGAAGCCGCAAAAAGTGAATCGGCGGTAAACTAGGGAATACTGTACATAGCAAAGAAAGGGATTGATGAAAATGTCTTTCCTCTACATTTTATCAAATAAATAGAATGGTAATATTCAGCACAAGATTATTTTTTTATAAAATATATATTTGTGGCGCTTTGCATTTCATACTTCTTTGTGTTAGATCAGTTACATGGCATTCAATTTATTTCTGCTTGACGCTTTGTACTTCTTTTAATGTCTCATATTTAATTATCGATAGTATGGCATAGACTCTGTCATTTCTTTGTGTTTGCTTTTCACTTTATTCTTGATGACCTTCAAGTTGTTTTCAACTGAATATGAGTAGGTTTACTTTTTTAAAAATTTAATTTAAGTGAAGATTTCTGAGCTATATCACATGTTTGAATGGCCTTGTGCAGAGACTAGTTGGGCTCTAATGTTGTATGAGACAAACATCGCAGTTCATCAATCAACTGTGTTGTGTTTCAGATGCTTTTTTACTAAAATCAAAAGCTTTAATTTAATGACCAGTGCTTGCAGTTGTACTGTCCTGATCTGTATCATGTCTGTCAATTACATAAGTATTGAGACTCTGTAAAAAAAAATAAAATGTGCTGTTACCATCAGGTTGTTGAGACATCCAAACATGACTAATAGTAAGAAATTGTTGTAATGTGATTGATGACACTCAAGTACATTTAAGCTTTGAATTCCTGTCAGTAGATCTTTGGATATTACAAGGCTGTGAAATAACGCTGCTCCACATAATGTTGTTGCGAGTGAGTCACACTTTGTGTGGGTCACAGGTTTGCGGCTTTAGGAGCTGCACTGCATAACTCTTCTCTTTTTAAAAATTTTTTAAATTGAAAATCATAGGACAGATCTACATTTATAACTGCATGATAATTAGCAAAAATATATGAAAAAAATATTTTTGCTTTTAATTGTAATTGTATTTATGGGGATTGTTACATATAACAGTTGAGATAAAGATATTTTTTTTTTACAGGTGAATGAATGGACACACAAGATACGGAAGGAGGGAAATAATATTGAAAGACAGATTCGAGGTATTTTGAGCAAATACTTGTCATTTATCAGAGTAATACTTGATTAACAGTGACTAGGCGGAGCACAGTTTGCACATGTCCGTTTGTATAATTAAATGATTAGAAATATGTAAATTACTAATAAAAGGCTAATTTCTTTAGCCATTTGAAATTTATCAGATATATCATTCTCTTGTCAGTTGTCAGAATGTTGACTGATCAGTTTGTTCAAAATTGGAAGTCAAACTTGAGAAGAAAGATCATAGTTTCATCTTGCCCTCGATTTGCATTCTCTGTTATACAGACATACTCAGAATATTGTTGCAAGTTTTTTTTTTTATTTTTTGTTTTTTATCTTCCCTCTTTTTGATATAAAAGAAAAAAACCAACATCCCTCATTAAGCATTTCATGAACAATTTGATTTCAGTCTCATATGTCAGATTGTTTTATAGTAGTTTACATTTATTTTGCAGGAATTCAGAGAGAAGAAGAAAAGACAAAAAGAATGATTAAAGATTCTGCAAAGAGAGGAGAGAAGGAATCCTGTCGTATATTAGCAAAAGAGATTGTGAAAGCAGACAAACAAATCAACAAATTGTATGCATCAAAGGCTCATTTAAACTCAGTGCAAATGAGCATGAAACATCAGTTAGGTAAGGGAAATTTTGTGGTCAGAATATCTTGAATGGGGAGGTAAGAGAGGAGGAAGGGTTAGGGGAAGAAGATAATAATAACACCCAGACCTATGTTTCACTGTAACATGTTTTTGATGAACTATATGAAATATATAACAGTGCAGCATCAGAAGAGTATTGTGGTTAGCTTTAATAATTTGTAACATCCATCATAGTTTATAGAAATAGGATTTTCGTTATGCTTTGTCAGCAGCACATCGCTTTGGTTTAAAGTTGTCAGTATTTGTAAATATATATGGTTACATACAATTAATTGACAAAGTTTGATTCTGCTACTACTAATCATTTATACAATTTCATATCTTTCAGCTACACTGAGGATTGCAGGGGCCTTGTCAAAGAGCACAGAGGTGATGCAGAGCATGCAACAGCTGGTGAAAGTTCCAGAAATTCAAGCTACAATGAGAGAAATGTCAAAAGAAATGATGAAGGTACACAGCTGATAAGAAGTCGGATCAGTGTAATTGGACAGTTCATAAGCTTGAAAAAGTCGTCAGAGTATTATTGTTTTATATTTCAAATTGAAATGGAATTTTTCATAATCTAGTGTATGAAGTATCTAAATCTAAGGTAGTTATAGCTGAGCTATTTTTACGTGTTCAATGTCTTTTAGCTTCAGCACACTGAATTTGTTCCCCCTACTTTACAGATTAATAAACTAGAGCATTGAGTAAGAGACATGTAAGTTCAGAGAACAGGAGGATATTGGAGGACTCAGTTAAGTTATTAATGACAAAGCAGCAGCATGTTATCATCATGGATTCAGATGGCTACATGATGTTCTCATTCCATCTTTCAAGCACCTGCATTGGCTTGAAATCAAATAGGCATTGTGTGATATATGACATCAGTGTTGTGAAAATATTCTTAAAAACATTGTACAACCAATCATGAGATCCAAAGACAACAATGCTTCAGTAGAAATGGCACTTTAATCAGACTTCACTTGGATGGCTTCATTGTGATAAATACTCAAGTCTTTTGACTCCGTATAGCACTATCTTTTAAAACTTTCGGTAGGTTATCTCAGTTGCTTGGTTTATCAATTAGGTGTAAAACCATTGATTTTGCATACTTTGTCTTTATTCAGGCGGGTATCATTGAAGAAATGTTGGATGATACAATGGAAACTTTGGATGATGATGAATTGGAAGAGGAAGCTGATGAGGAAGTAGACAAGGTTTTGTTTGAACTTACACAAGGTATGCCAATAAATATCAAACTGAATTCTACAGTTAAGTATGAAAAACTTGAATATATATTCCTTAAAATCATGGATCCCTGAAACAAAGCTTGTGTTTCTGACTTGATTTCTGTGTAATCAATATGTCTGTTTTACACGTAAGTCAAACAAAATACAGATTTATTTAAAGAAGTTTCCATTGCGCTATGTTATGTAAGCTAATATATGGTCATATGTAATCACTCTTTTAGTGTCTTTGTCAATCCCAGAACTAGGCATAAGATTATGTGGTTAGCCACTTGACGAGTTATGCATGGAAGGATGGTAAGTGCCAAATCTCAGTATGATGGAAAAGTGGGAGCAGTCATCACCATCTAGTCACAATGTGGTGTTGAAATGGGGATCATTTTAATTTGTCGAGATAACCACCCGAAGGAGGCTGAAAGATGTAGTCTAACCAAAATTTTAGCTGGTGAGTCAGTAGGGAGTCTCAGCATGTGAGAGTAGGGGTTGGCACACTGAGCTGTTTACACCTGGCCAGTTAGCCATTTGACTAGTCTTTTCATTTGCACATATTTGTTTCTTTCCCTCTCTCTAGCTCTCTCTCTCAATTTCCCAACCAGGAGTTGGCATGATTTTACTATCGTCCCACGTATCACACAGGCTTCAGGACGACGCAGAAATCTTTCCCCTCCCTCCCACCAGCCCACTCTGTCACATAAGAACATTGCCAATGATAATCAGAGCATGGCTGGTTTGTGTCAGAGATCAAGCAAAGAGCGGAGAGGAGGGAGGAAGATGGTTGGGCAAAAGGGAAGAAATATAGTAGGGGTTATATACAAGTCGAGTATGGGAGGGAAAACCAAATCTCATATTTGGAAGTCCTGTTGTGGTCTTGCAAAACCACCCATAGTTTGTTCACCCCCTAGCCACCCCTTCATCCATTTATTGCCACTATGTCTCATTGTGTCTATGCCTAGATGTAGATCCATGCAATCCTAAACTCATAATATTTTTATTTTTAAAAAAAAAAGCAGAGGGGAAAAAGTCTGATTTCTCTTAGGATATGAGTAATGTATGCACTACAGAAGGCTTTCGTTAATGGTATGATTCTTATCTTTTTCTTGCTGTATCTATTGTGCTAGTTCATATGTTCTTTGAGTTACAGATTCTTCAGACACTTTTTCGATTCCCCGATCAGTTTGAGTGATCCATGTGCGACTATTTGTTTTATATTTGATTTCTTTGCAGTCATAGAAGGATAATTCAGTCACACACAGATATGAAATATAGCTTTTTTTGTCTTCCTTCATTAATCTGGAATGAGATATATTTCAGAAATGATAAGAAATTAAACTTTAACCATATAAAGATCTATCATCACATTCAAATGTGGATATTTCCTCAGTGAGTCAGTGGCATGGACAAGCATTTTTTTTGTTTTCATAGGCTTGATTTATATGTGCTTTGCAGAATGAGGTGTTTTATGTTCTGTCTTTCTCTTGTTTTTGTTTATTTTTTTTTTTACTTTCTTTCTTTCTGTTATAATCCTGGGATGTTTTTAGGCTTCAAACTTTTAGTGTGATTGATCCATTGGTTTTATTAGGTTTATGTAATTGCTTTTATAGAACATTTTGTTGTTTCCTGAGAAATATCCAACACTGTGAACAACTACTGTAATTACAGGAGAACTTGGAAAAGCCCCAGCGGCAGTGGAGGATTCATTGCCAGCGATGGAACCAGAGGGTGCAAGTGCAAGAGCTGGACCATCAAGGGCAGCTGCAGCAGCAGTTGCACTGGAAGAAGATGATGACATTGATGATATGAAAGCCAGACTTGAAGCTCTCAGGAGCTGATCCAAACATGATACGCTTGTTGCATGAACATACATTGTGATTGAAATTGGTAAAAATCATCAGTAGTGGAGGGGAAACTATATTTATTAAAAAAAAATAATTTCTCTCCTGAGAAAAAAAAAGGGACGAATAACAGCTAATCATTGTAAATTTCCTGTTCTTGCTATGTGTGTATGGACAAAGTTTGTTTGATGTTTTCTTAATCCTTTTTGTTACATACTGGTATCCCAAATATCAGTATTGGGGATGTCAAACTTCCCAGAAATTTGCGGTGGTTGCCAACTTTTCTACTATTAGCCAATCAACTGCCAAGTTTTGCTGAGCCCACTAGTCTGTCTTGGTTTTATAACAACTTTTATTACGAAAATTTTCTGACTTTTGAGTGAAAGCAGTTTGACATCCCTGAGTTATGTTGTGTCAAAAAGAATCACATAATGTGCTACATCCCAAAGGTATTTAATGTAAAAGTAATTTCAAACCATATTTCAAACACCAGCTTAGTCTGATATTTGAAACGGTTAAATTTTTTCAGAGTAACATGGTTGCAGTGACAATTCCTGCTATATAAGTGGAAAGATCTTGATTTTTTGTGAGTGATTCGATGACTTGTGGTTTGTTGATTTTTTATTTTTGTACTGTATCCCTTTTTTTTTGCTTGCCCTTATTATCTTTTTGCAATAGTGGAATCATTGCTATAAATAATATAATCAGTTGGCTTGTAAGGAAGATATCTCTATAAATAACTGGCAAATTTTAAAAATTGTGACTTCTTGATACCGCAGTTCATAAACAGCGAACTTTTATTTGAAGACAACAGGGAGGCTAAAAAGATAATTTAGATGAAGGACACAAAATCAGAAAAATATTTTTCTTTCCATGAATTGTGGCATGTTCAATAAATCATGAAAAAAAAGTGTTTTGGAAAATTATCAGAGCAACTGTTTATCACTTGCCCATGAAAAAAAAACTCGACAGTTGAGGGGAGTCCCTTTTAGATCATCCCAAAGTGGCATCCACAATGGGGAAATGGACTTCAAAAGTATCATGCCTCATGTATTTTGATGCTGTGGAATGATCATTTCTATTGATGCTGTGGACAACATGGTACTCATAAACTGCTTGGATTTGCAGTTTTCATATATTCAAAGCATGCTTTAAAGCAATGTGATGTGTTCTCTGTTAGGTTATAATAATTTAACAATTTACATACTTTGTGTTTGAAGTTGGGAACTAAGTTGTTGCACCTTAGTACTTTTATGTTGTCTTTTTTTTTTTTTCCAGATATATAAAAAGAAATGATTTTGGGAATATAGGGTGGGTTTAGTTTCGGTTTCAGTATGTTATATTACACCCTTTAAAATCTCAATATGGTCATTATATAACATGGCAGTTGTTGGTTTATCCTGTTGTTTGTGTTGCATTGAATACATCCATTTATTAGTAGAATAATTATTATTATATCACATATTTCATCTTTACAGTATTGGCTATATGGGTAACCGAGATAACCACCTGACTTGAGATTGAAAGGCTTTAAGAAAAACGTAACCTGGGTAATATAGTGAGAATTTAAATTGGCACCGTTTTGATTGGGAAATGTCCAACAAGTTCTGCTAATGTTACTGATGTGAGAATCACATTGAGAGTGGGGTATTATAAAATATCTGTAAAAAGTTTCCTTAACATCTTATTTTGTGGTCAGTGTTAAAGGTTACCCACCATGATCCATAATGTTTTACTTTAGTTTGATACGGAATTATACTGGAAAATGTCCACAGATCTCAGGGATGACTAATTCTAGGCAATAATTAGTGAACACATGACAGAAATTAGGTATAACCATACTATGTGCACTGGATAGAGGACAAGGCAGTTTCTGGATTCCTAAATGGCAGAGATATGTTAGATCTTGTCTTGATAAAACAATGTTGAGAATGAAAATAAAACTAAATCATAAAAGATTTCACTACGAAGACATTTTGTTTCAGTGAATTACGTTGCTGCTGATTCTCCTCTAAATAGCAGAATTGTTTTGTTTGTGATTATATCATTCATGTCTTTTGTTGCTCAAGCGCTCTGGATCACCTTTAGTTTTATTATACTGACTTCAAATCTCTTCTGTTCATCAGCATTGGCAATGTGTTTTCCTTCTGAAATGTTGTTCGGCAGTAGTGTTTTACACTAATAATGGAATTTATACATTTCTTTTTTTAATTATAAGCTTACATTACGTACACCATGCTTGGTTGCCTGCCGATTGATTACTTTATGTATAACTTGTAACATTGGACATGTTTTCGTCTCAAAATGATAAAGTTCGTTTATTACCAGTGATATCCTTTATGTACAGTATGACTGGTAAAGAAAGTCATACTGTCAGCAGTAGTAAAGTGTTGGATGTGAAATACTTTAATTATCTCAGTCTTGAAATGTAAAGAAGTAATAAAAAATAATAAAGTGTCACAAAACATAAGCACATTGAAGTATTTAAAGTAAAGTTTTCTCATCATTTAGAATAAAGTTTTGAGATTACAATTTTGTTATAAATTTAAAAAAGTAAAATTAGGGATCCTTTTGACCTGAAAACACATGGTTGTTCAAGCTCATTACTATATGTCTTGTTTGTTCTAGATTATTTTTTCACATATCAGTATAGAATGATATTTGATAACATTTGGCACAAAGTTTAAATGACTGTAGTCTTTTGAAAGCAGATAGAATTTAAACAAGTTTGCAACCTTTGGAAATTGTTAAAGGAATTCTGTAGCAGAATGAAACAGTTCAAAATGTGATTTGTGTACTCAGAAATTCTAGCAGTGATTCTTGATGTTTGAAATAATTGATTTGCTGTTTCTTTAGAAGCCATTTCTTTTCTTCTTTGTCTCTCTCACTCTCTTTTTTTTTTTAATCTATTATTACTGCTTTTCTCATTTTGCCTACTTAAATATTCATTTGGATAATGCAAGACTCGTACTTTGTTCTAGGGTTGTGTTTACATATCTTCAGATAACATTTGATAAGTTTCTGGTATAATGTTTGTGATCATAGATCATAATACATGCTTAGAGCCTGTAATGTACAGGGCCTAGGGATAACTGCTTTATAAAAATGAGTAGTACTATTATTATTATTAACATAGCTATCTAGAACTCCCTTCAATGATGAAGTGAGTAATAATTTTGAGTGTGTGATATGTTGTTGTGGGTTTGGAATATGCTTTATAAAAACTTTGTGTGACTCCTCTGGCTGAGTGCTTGTAAAATGAGGAAGAGAGAGTGATACAGTTTTAAACATGTATGCTTCTTTTAAAGATCTTTCATTGGTTGGAAGGATTGTAAAGTATGAAATCTGTTAATTTTTTTTAGACATAAAAATACATGTATCAGCATTCTGATTCTTAGTTTTTGATCTCATTGTATTCTCTGATATATGAAACAATCATAACAATGAAACAAACATACATCATCCACCTCTCTACAGAGTAATGGCTCATGTATGCCCAAGCCACAGCCAAGATTCAAGGATCTATAGTAGAGAAATAGAAAAGCTCAAAAGAGCAAGTGATATCTTTTTATTTTTTTGCTTTGAAGTAAATTGTTGACAAGGCCATTATGAATCAAAAAAGGAAAAAAAATTCAGTTTGATCCTTGTAAAATCATAGTGAACCTAAACATACCATATTTTCATACAAATGCATGTATATGCATTTTTAGCACATTCACAAAATGCTGTCTTTTGCATATGTTATTGCATATTTAAAAATATGAAAAAGAATGACACTAATATGTATTAGAAGTTTTTATAATATACTTAAGCAAATGTAGAAATTAGTCTTTTTGACAATACTCTGCAGAGAATCTGAACAACAATAATGAAATCTCAGACCGTGATATCTTGTTATAAATTTGTATGTGTGTGTATATAAACCATTCTCAGAGTTACAGTTGCCCAGACAGAACATCTGATCCATGGATCCAGAAATAAATTTGTTATGTTTCAGTCAGTGATCCCACTCCTAATATTTGTATGAATTCGTGGCGCTTTTCTTTTTTGTTGTTTTTGATAAAGAGCAAGTTTCGATCTTGCACATTTCTATACTTTAACATTTAAAGAAAATAATTTAAATACATGCATTAGTTTTACTATGTATATTACTGGATAAAATAAAATTTGTGTATATCATAATGTGTTTGTTTTGTTTTGTATTTTGGGCATTTTTCTAAAAATGCCATGAATTCTGTGTGCCTGCATGATATCTTGTCCGGTTATGGTGCTGCGATTCAAATCTATGAACTGGCTGTCCCCTCTCAAAAAAAAGCTCAAGGACATCCCAAAACAATGACTAGTAACATGTAACTCAGTTAAAAAAAAAAAAAAAAATCATATACTGAGAAAAGACAAGACTCTAGGACTTCTTTTCTTGCATTTAATTTACTCATGCCCCCCCCCAGGAGACAATATTATTGTTTTAGCAATGGCCATTGTGGCGGAAAAATATTTGTTTTTTCTTCTGGCCACGACTTTCTCCTGCCTTTACTGAGACTTCACTTGATCATAATAAAACCATTCGACCGATCTATGTAATATAATCGTGTAGAGCGTATGATCATTCTCCCAGTTAGAAACTTATTCCTGATTTTAATTATTTAGATTTGTGAAAACTTGAACTCGATCCAACAGAAAGCTAAACCACAGCGTTTCGTTTAATAGGAGATATCCCATAAAGGGATGTATCTTGTAGTGGAATACGGATGTATTAATTTTTAAATTTTGGCATAAGCTTTACGTCACGAGACTGGAGCAATGAAAGAAAAAGGTGCAAGCGAGTGAGAAGTTTCGGTCCGTTTCGGGGGGTGTGTTTACAATTTTAAACTATCCGCATGGTCTGCAAGTCTACGTGGTCCAAGCAGAAATTGCCAAGTTATACATGGATTAACAACAGATGCTTTTATGATGCAAGAACTATGACGACTTTATAAAAATATATAGCCACAAATTTTCTTCAGTAATTATGGAAGGACTGATCACCAGGCTTGCATCAAAGCGAAAATTGTCCAGAACCCGTCGTATCTGGAAATTTCACGTGCAAGCACCACGGAGAGCCTAATCTAAGCTCAGATCTAGACTATATATTCTGGAGTCTAGAGTCTGTAGAGGTTTTTTATTTGCTGCGAAAACAAACTCGTGTTCAATCATATGTAAATAAAGCCCATCAAGTAGGGTCCTGAAATATTTACATCTAGATCAGTAGGGTCCTGAAATATTTACATCTAGATCAAGAGTTCTTGATCATTTTTGTTCCTTAATTAGCGTTCACAGACCTGACTTGAGCAAGGCATAGAAAAGTAAGGAAACCAACCATAGCAGTTTTGAACAGTGATCATCTAGATCTTGATATATAGATTTGGATCCTGGTCCTAGTAGTCAGTCGTTGCAACCTGTCTCCAAACTCTAGATCACAACATTTAAAATTTTCATAAAGATCCATATTTACAACATGAGCATTATTGGCAGAGGTGTTCAGGTAGTCCACATCCTAGGAATTATCATTGTGTCCAGCATTTTTCTATATAATTTGAGTGTAAAAAGTGAGCCACAGGGGGAAACAGAAAATGACAAGACTGGTAAACCACAAAGTAGTGCTCTGACTGTTGTGGAATCCAGTGATGATGGTAAGTAAATTAAGACTTTGTTGCTCAGGCAGCTCATTTCATCTCATTTTGCCATTCATTTGATAGAAATGTAGGCTTAGAATTTAATTTATTTCATTTAACTTTTTCCTTCAATGCTTAACCTGACTTTGAGAATGGACATAATTGGAACATTTCCATTTTAAAGCACCACTCACACTTGAAGCAAGATGTTGTGCACTTCAAGTTATACAGGTCCTTGTGGCCAGATTTATGACAAGTACCTCTTTAAGGTTTGGAATAGGATCAGGCAGAGAGCTTTCTCGACAGTAAACAGCACAAAACTATTCTGGAAAAAATTGACCTTACAATGTTATTGATATCAATGATAAGTTATTGTTCCATCAACTACATGTGTCTTGCATTTCAGTATTAATTACTACAGCAGATGATATATCTTTGTTTTTTTTTTTTTATGGTACTGTGTACATTGTTTATACGCAGCATGAATTGAAATGGATATTTCTGTTCAAGCCCTTTTAACCTTGAATTGAAATGGGAGAGTTGTGTATTATTGAATATAGTAGTAAGTGTTAAATATTTTAACATTCATTTAAATTATATTTAATTTTGATTAGCTGAGCTGTGTATTTTTTTGTTGTTGTTACATCAGATGATGGAATTATAACTGTGGAAGAAAATGGATCTGATGATGAGTCACAAGATACACAGGAAAAATTTGAAGCAACCAAGGAATGGAAAGCTGTAAAGAAAGGTAGAGGATATTCATGTTTAATTTAATCTGCCGAGGTGCTGTTGTTCCCTACTTTTGAACAAAATTTAACTTTGCTAAAAGAATAAACCATGGAAATGGCAGGTGATAAATGCCACGCAATGCACTTTTATTGGTGGTTAGTGGCTTATTCTATTTCAGAAGTACTATAGCAATACAGTGGTCCCTGCCTAAGAGCCTGGTCACTGGGAGACAAAAAAAGAGGGGCCTTAGGTGGACAGTCCCTTTTATGGATTGAAAAGTTTCATAACTCATCTGGCTGCTGTCTTGTCAAGTTGTGTGGTATGATAAGTTGATTTGTACTGTTAGTTAAAGACCAGCAGTCTCCAGTCCTAGCAGTTTTTTCCTCATTTATGTTTTGAGACATTCTGGCAAATAAAGATAGATTTGATTCAGAGAATTAGTATATTTTCAGTAACCTGGTCAACACTAAAAACAGTCATGTGGTCACAAGCATGGGTTTTCAAAAGTAATAAAAGATGGATTTTACAAACAATGATGGACCGACATGAAAAAAGGAACTGTTTTTTCTTTCTTTTTTTTTTTTTTTTTTTAATGGGATTTGTGTGTGTAGGGGAGGGTTAAAAGAAAAAAAAAAATAACAGATTAGTCCCTCTTTAGTTCTTCATTTCTGATTAAATATTGAATAGTGTGTTGCATACCAGGTACATTAGCTTGCATAGACAGGCCACACTTTACCTTTAATAGATTAAATAATTGTATCTAAGAAAATGCACTAAAGAAAGATGGAATGATGAATTAGGTCTGGACATGACCAGCTGCGATAACTAACTGTTAAGTCGGTCATAGTCCATTATCAGGGCTGTCTTTGTGCATGGACCTTGTGGGCACTTGCCCAGGGTCCTCATTAGTCAAAAAATATATATATTGTAACCATTCACCTTTTTATTCCTGTGAATAGTTGTCATGGGGCTCCAGTATGCTGCTTTGCCCGGGAGCTGATAATGCTGTTGCGACGGCCCTGGTGATAAAAGACTGTGAACAAAAGATATATCTCTTCATGTTTCACTTAGGAAAAGCCATAGTCTTAACAGAAAATACCCCCCCCCCCCCCCAGGAATCTTACTTATTCAGTATCTTACACAAGTCCTCTTTGTCCATCTGTGTCTATAAAGTGGAAAATTGTCTGTGCATGAATATTTTACCCATGGCTCCTTTTGTTTTTAATTTTGTAGGTCAGAAAATACCTGCAGGTCTCCATGTTCGACTGGATATGCAAACTGGACAAAGGCAAGCGAAACTGATGGAACAAGATTCAACACCCAAGATGGAGCGCTGGGATGCTGGGAAGAATATTGGTAACGATTTTATTTTTATATGCATAAGCAAATAGTGGTCACATAGTTGTTTTTATTACAGTAATCAAATTTCTATTCTTTGTTTAGTTCCACAATATAACAGTAATCATTTGACTCCCCCATCCCACTCCAGTTAAAAAAAAACAAAACAAACAACCTTAAAAAGATACAGGGACACATATTCACACAAAAAGTATCAGGAATATGAGAGGCTGAATGAAGATGTGGTTTGCCTAGGCAACAATTGTCTTTTTTTAACAAAATTTATGTAGTGGATAGAATGTCTGGTTGAGCCATGTATGTAAACTCATGCAATATTTTACCTTTAAGATTTCATTAGGAGTAGCAAAGTCCTTTCATCATTGAGGGAAAACTTAGGTCTTTGTGAACAGTTATAGGCAGTCTTATGTTATAGCTACCTGTGTTTTTACTTGGTATTTGAACACCATAACCAATGTCTTGTGATCTTGCTTTCTGTATTGCAAAGACTCTAATTTACACACTTGAGATTGAGGGGAAAAAAGGAAGTATTTTATAAGCAGAAAAATTGGATCCATAGTTTATGTAAGAGTGCTAAAAACAGAAGAAAAAAATGCACGCATATTATATGTAAAATGTTTTTGTCTTGTTCATTTTTTAAATTTTATTGTTTGTTTTTAGGTATTATCAATACTGAAAAAAAAAGATTTACAAGAGATGAGTTGAAAGCAGTCCTAAAGGATTTTAAATATAAGGATGCAACTACTCCTTCAGAGGTAAATATTTTTATAAGATAGCATGAAATAGCATGGGTATTTAGTCATTTTTAGTGTACTTATGTAATAGTGTGACCAGTGATCATTAATTAATTTACTTCTGTGCCCATCTATCACAAATTTTAGCGATATAGTAGAGCATTCCAGATTACAGTTGCTTGAAATACTGTACTATTAAGTAACCTATAGATTGTAGACAGACATTTTCAATTCCCTTTAGATCCATTTTGATCACTTAAAATGTTTAAATTGAATGGAATGTATTTTTTGTCATTAATTTCTTAAGACTTTTATTTCAAAATAATGTGTTTACAGCCTCAAGATACCAAGGCTAGGGATGAAGAAGTGAAAAGCAAATTTCGTAGTTATGAAGAATTAAAAAAAGACATGAAGGATATCAACATGGCAGTGAAGACAGAGGGGCAGATTGTTGTAGAGCTTGGGACAAAGTTGAGGCAACCTAACATTGATCATGATCATCTGAAAACAATACTGATGGACTTGGAATACTACCTTCATCAGGTACTTTTTTTTGTATGTCATCATCATCATATGTCATTGATATTTATAAGATCATATAATTGTTAAGTTTGTCGGCAATAAATGTTATGTCTTCAGGGATATCTTATAACTGTCACAGACAATACCTGCTTGATGTTTAATCAGATCTTAACAATGCCACTGATAAAGATAAGAGGTGCTTTAGATTTCACTTACTTAATTGTTATATTTTAGTGAGAGGAGAGGTCCTGAAATAGGGCTTTTGCCCCCAAAATTTAGTTTTAGGATTTTATCTTGAAAGCTCTATCTTTTCTGAACAAAAAAATTGATGTAGAAAGTGAAAATTATATCCTGATATGTTTGACCCATGGTGATCCAATAGACAACCAGTTCCCTGCCTTCAGGCCTAGTTGTCTTCTTTTTGATGCATGGACTATTAGATCACCAATTTTCTACTGGTTATAGGTAAAAGGTGCTTTTGAAAATTTGTATGAAAAAATCACATGAGACAAAATTTAGACATTGAATAAAAAATCATATCTGCGAAGTAGAATTTAAATTGAAAATACAGGGGGAGATGTCAACTGAAAATCATTTATTTCAGCACCTCTGAAAGCCAATATGACCATGGTGACACAACATTTGTGTTTTCATTTTTTTTTTTTATTAGTTGCCGTTGTTTGACAATGCTGAATTTAGTTGTGATGTTAAAATCATTTCATGCCAATATTAAAAAAAAAAAAGCCTTTAGAATCTGTCTCCCTTTCCCATTCCCCCTCTTTTTGTAGAGACGGTAAAGTCATAGGATGCAGTTAAAATTTCTTAATAATAAACAAATTCTTGGTATACTATATTGTGAAGATCTCTGTTGCCTTGATGTCTCATCAAGAATTTGTGTTGGTTCTTATTGTGATGGGTGTTGAAAAAAAAACGAACAGACAGAAACTCAGTTAAATACAGTCATGATGATGATATGATGCAAAATTAGTCTACCAATACTAGAAATTCATCACTGTCTTTTATGTGTATGTGAAAAATATGTTTTACTGACAGTCCCCAGTTGTGGAAGGGACAACCAAATGGTACTGTCTTCATTATTCTGTGTTTGTGGTTGTAAAGCCTATAGAATTAGTGTGCATGAGAAGAGGTGTTGAACTGATCAGTTAACACTTATTCCTCATTACATTGAATTACATTATACAGTAAGATTTATTTCTCTGTACTATCACTGGTATTGCCACCATTCTCCATGCCCACATTTTGATCTGTAATGTTTCTGTCTTACCCTCTGCTTTCTGTGAGCATTATGTTATACTGGGTTTGTTGTTTGACATACCTTGTAGTGCATAATAATGTCTGTATATAGATATAATTCAGATCAGAAAATAATAGAGAAGTGCTCCCTGCTTTTTGGCTATTAGTGTAAATGCCCTTGGAACATCAGACTTTGATTGCAGCATGACTATATCTGTGTCTTTAGTTTAGAACATATTGCTCTGAATGTACAACTGTATAAATCTGTCATTAAAGTGGATTACTTGCAGATCAGGCTGATGTCATTATACAATAATTTTTTAAAAAATATAAATGCAAAAGATACAGTGGGAGATTATTTTAGAGGTTTTGTCTCAGTGACAATACGGGTTGATTCTAGGTTAATATTATTGATCTCATTACAAGTAATTCATATTGAAGATGTATTGATTGATGGGTGGGGGTGATTGAAATAATATACTTTTATATTTCAATGTTTGTTTACAGATTGACAATGCTCAAATTTTCTGTGACAATGGAGGTATGCAAACAGTCATGCAGCTTTTGAATAATTCGGAAGCAGATATTAGAAAGTCCACCATCCTCACATTAGGAGCAGCTGTCCAGAGGTAGTGTAAAAATGCTTGGGCTCAGATTCATTCTAGTGTTAGATTTTATGTTGTCTTTCTTTAATTTTTGTAATTATTGCTACGAACATAAAATAATTTTATGACATATAATTGTACCATCCAGTGAATTGTAACTCACTGATAAGTTGAGAAACAAATTATGAGCATTTGTGATAGGAGCAAAATTTATTGCTGCATTACAAAATACTGTGACAACATGTTAGATTTTTAGCATTTGTTTTGCTATTAGTATACAGAATATTAAGTCTCATGTACAAGTACAGGGCTGTGCATTTTCATATGGCACAGGAGGATAAAAAAAAATTTTGTGGGAATTAGTGATAAAAATGTGGTCAAGACTTTCATGTAAGAGGAAAAGACCAGCAGATAGATCGTGTCTTTCAAATTATAATGTGTCTTTGTTTATTGTTATTTAATATTCAGTAATCCTAAAGTTCAAGTGGCAGCTTTGGATACTGGAATGATGCAACAGTTACTCCGTTTGCTGTCAGTGGATCCATCCCTCCCTGTACGCCAAAAGGCCTTATTTGCTCTCTCGGGACTTGTTCGTCAATTTCCATATGCCCAGAAAAAATTTCTGCAGTTGGGTGGTCTATCGTCTCTGGCTGACTTGTTTTCCAGCTCAAAAAGCGAGAAGATAAAAATCAAGATCATCACTCTACTTTCAGATCTTGTCCAGGAATTTGTAAGTTTTTCCAGTTTTTAATGATTAATTATTTTCGTCTGTTTGCACTTTCGGTATGTTCTATCTGAATAAAAATGTAATCTATACTTACGCATTTTTGTTTGATGCGGATTATGTAAAATATTATTTAAAGTTTAAACTATAGAGCATGATTTGTAACCCGATGGCTTCAAAATATTTTGCAGTTGAACTTTCTGTACAACATAGTGGGAATTCTTGATGTTATATTTCTAATATATAATTAATAAGGACTGGCCAATAAAACTGTGACTTTAATGTTGTGTTGTCCCTTTCATAACTAGAGACCATGTGCATTTGTATGTAGGTTTTGTAAAAATAATATAATCATTGCTTTACACATTTTTCAGTGAACAAGTTTTAGAATACTAAGGAATTTACAATAAAATGCATATATATCTTTTATATTTTTGTTGTTTCACTGAAAGTTTTGTTTCACTGAAAGTTTTGTGTGGGATTAGCACTTGGAAATTAATTAACCCTCAAGAATGTCAGTCAACATCTGTGGTGGTTGATAGTAATTTGACTGTGTTCTTTATATCTTCAAGAGCATGTAAATCTTTCTTTTCAAATATAGTAAGAAACTTCAAAAATACAATTTTCTCAAAAGGAACTGTGTGTGAGTGTGTGTCTGTATTCTCTCTCTCCAGGTTTCATACTCTGTAAACTTAATTTTTATTTTTGAACCACTGGCTGCTTTTGTTTGTTTTCATAATTTCTTGTGAAGGTTGTGATGGGAAATGGATGAAACGCTGCTTAAATGAACGTGCATGAAACTGATGGAAGTGTCAAATTCTTTATCCATTCTCAGGATGTAACGGATTTTACTGCTTTTCTTATAAGGTGTTGCAACGGGATTTTTTATTATCTTTCAAAGATATTGCTGGTACAGCTAACACAGAGTACCCATGGAAAAATTTTTAAAAATGAAATAGTAATACAGTGGTCTCCATCTAAGAACCCTCCGCCTAAGACCCCGGTCCATCTAAGAACCAGCTTTTGCTGTGAAATGGAATTTTTTCTCTATAATTTACCCCTCTAAGAACCCGCTTCCAAATAAAAAATCCGCCTAAGAGCCCGGTGTAGGGGAAAGACACGTGAGTACTTATGGTGTAATTTCACGTCATATTGTCCATTTGAGAGAAACGCACAGTGCTAGGTGTGCAGTAAAATGGGGATGGGGTTGGAGAGAACAGGTAGACAAAAGAGTGGAAGTGATGGTTGATGTATGACTGCATAATCAGGTCACATTGTGGTCTAACTGGTAAGCATTTCTTATTTGATGACATGTGGGACAGCACTTGTAATTGGCTCTGTGGATAGGGAGGAATAAGTTTAACCCCCTGACTGGTCAGTTGTTTTTGCTACTTCGGTCGGTCTGTCCTTGGGGCAGCATAGCAGTATCATGTTTTCAACAATGATACCGTTCTGTGAAAACTCACTTGATGTTTAAATGCTGGGCAGTATTGATGTAATTATACGCTAAGAAAGATCAGGAATTGTTAGATCAATTTATAACACACACACACAGGGAAGAAGGCTGTACTTATTTGCATAGATAAATCTAACAACGACTGAGATAATTTCCTGCTGGAGGTTGAAAACGAAATATATATAACAACAATCAGTTAATCATAGTAGTGAAGACAGCTGTGGTCAAGCAGGTTGCATAATTTTTCAATCCGCCTAAGAATTTGTTTGCCTAAGAGCCCGCTTTTTTTGTCTCCTGGCGACCAAAGTCTTAGGGGGAGACCACTGTATACAAATCTTCTTTGTTTTTTATTCGTATAGATGTTGCTCGATGTTGTAATGAGTTTTATTGCTTTGATTCCAGGATTTTAATGTAAACCAGATTGCCCCTCAAGATTCTGTTCAGGAGAAGAGGGCAGAACAATATCAGCAGTAAGTTGTGAGTTGTATTGCCATGAATTTTAATTCATTCTGACTGTCATCTGTTTGATTATGCATGTATTATTTTTAAACTCTGTTAGGGTTAGCAATCATTATTTGTTAATGATGGAAATAAAGGTAATTTTATTGAATACAGTGCAACCCACCAGAAATCAACTCACTTAAAGTCAGCTCTCGGTTAAAGTCAACCTGTTCCGACGTCCCGTTTTTTTCCCCTTTCTATTTCATAAGTGTTGTTTCTGATAATGTCAACACCTTCAGAGGTGATTCCGCTTAAAGTCAGCTCCAAATGACCCAAGCTGGTCAACTGACAGCCGTAAATTGTGAAGACAAAGAAAAAAAAGTCAGACAAGGAGACACCTTGTTACGACACATTGTAGCCTGTGGGCCTATCGTGAAGATGCTTGACTCTCTTCACCTATCTTGCGTTGGCAGAGATACACGAACATTTACCCACACAGCAATTCCTTCTCGCATGCGCTGGCGAGCCCGCGGACATGCACCCGATCAGTACAACCGACCATTGACTGCCACGATACACGCCCACTCTAACGTGATTTGACAAAACACCTTTTTCGATTTTGGCGCCAAAATTTTTTATTGCATAATTGGATTCTCATCAACATTCCCCATCTTATGAACTTATCAGGTTTTGAGAAAGCACAACCAATTATTTAAAGAAAACAATTTTTCAAAACGCCTTTTAATCTGCTGAAACGCGACAAAACGCCTTTAATTCGACAGAACGCCTTTTTCTCGAAATAAAGGTGTTCGTCTGTAGCCGCGTGAGATGACAAAACGCCTTTAACTTGACAAAACACCTTTCTTTATGTTAAAAAAAGGCATTTTGCTATATAATTTGTAATGTGACAGAACGCCTTTTAATTGATAAGCTTTCTTGGTATTCATTTTGTCTAATCTTTCTGTCAGTGTCCTTTTAATTTAGGCTTACTGAGTTCAATTAAAGTATTATGTCAAAATCATTTTCCAACATAGA
The DNA here is from genome assembly GCA_039654565.1 of Peronia peronii. NCBI lineage: Eukaryota > Metazoa > Mollusca > Gastropoda > Systellommatophora > Onchidiidae > Peronia > Peronia peronii. The sequence continues at coordinate 9,048 of JBCEWB010054013.1, read as the reverse complement.
TCTTCATTAAGTCAATCCTCACCTGTATCTCATCAAGTGTCGATAATTGTTATTACCCAGTCTTTCAGCTAAAGTATAGCAAATTTGAATAGAATGTATAAGTGTAGCAATCGTTAGAATTTTGAACCATAATTCTCAGACCGAAAACTGTCTCCTTGCTTTCGTCTGCATAACATTGTGAACTTTCTCTGCTACCTCACGCGCAGACGGTCATCTGGAGTTGCTCACACAAGACAACACTGCACTTGTACGAGGCAAAATTTCATATTTTCCTTCCCTCAAGCCAAGCATTGATCATCTTGGGAAATTTCGTGATTCACGTTGCTTTTGGTGTTCCACCAAACATCAGACTCTTTCGTCTAAATGGGGACATAGCTGTCCCAACTGTCACTCAATTGTTTTTGCACTGAGATTTATAAACTTTGAAAAATAAGCCATGAAAAATTGCGGAAAAAATATAATAAGACAAGAACCCAACATTAAGAAGGAAAGCTCCAGATTTGAACTTCATGGCTTCATGCGTCTCTCTCTCTCTCTCTCATTCTTTCTTTCTTTTTCTCTCTCTTGCTCTCTCTCTCTCTGCCCTGCCGTATTCATATCAACACCAACTCTCTTTCCAAGAATCCTTTTGCATTTTTCAAGGAGATCATTGGGCAGTCAATTTTCTTTTCTTCTTCTGTTGTATTTGTATTCATCATCGTTTCATGTGTTTGAATATCAGCGTATAGACCTGCAACTTGTACTATCAACTTGATGTATCCATACAAAGTTTGAGACTTTTGCTGTCTCTTTTTCACAGCAAAAGGAACATCATCGTCATAATTTATCAGATATACTTGTATATTTGACTTGTAGTGCCAACCCAGCAGATGGCTCAATGCCCCGTCCTCATCATCGTCATTTTGTAAAAGCGCTTTAAAACTCAATACACAGGCGTCACAAGGCTAAACAAGAGAATGCAGAGATGCCCAAGATGCCAGCCTCTTATAGTGTAGAGGACACTGATGGTTCCCAGAACCTTAAGTTGCAAGACGTGCGACAACCAAACCTGTTCGTCACCTCAGTTTTGCTAGCATCCTAGTTCAACATGCTGTCCCTATTCACTCAAAGAAGGTGTCATCAGAATGATAGTGATAGTGGAGAGAATGATCCATTTACTTCAGATAATTCTTGTAACGAGATATACAGTATAGTGAGCTCATTTCACTTCTATATCAACTTCAGCTTCTGGTGCTTCTGCTGGGACACTATTTGAGATCTCGGAGTTGTTCAGCATTCATCCTGTACATCACACCATTGAGTGTTTGACCATCTTACAGACCGATCTGTCAGTTATCTTCTCCACCAGAACACTCACTCCAGTGAAGGGATAGATTGATAAACAACACAGCATGCAACATAGTTTCATTTGCCTGCAGATGTTCACTATTCCAATCTTGAAATAATCAGAAACAATATATTTTCTTTCCGTCATAACTAAACACGCTCGCCCAACCACACCTGCCTCCAGTCTCACTGTTACTTGTCACTCCATTGCAATGTCAGCTTCCACTCCAGCTAAGAAGGAAAGAGAGCTCTGGGCTCAGAGAATGAAACACCCAATGCAAAACATGTACTCGAAAATTGAAACTGTCCTAACCATTGTATAGGAAAGATGGGACAGGGATGACGTCATGCTATTTTTGAAAAAAAAAAAAATACTGGAACAATACCTATAACAGCTCAGACTGACCATCATTCATCCTATTAAACCTGACCCATCGCGAAAAAACAAACAAACAAAAACAATGTAGACTTACTCATGAAAAACATTGTTATTTGTGTCGGTTGTATAAGAAAAAGGCGTTTTGGCCGAGTAAACCTGGTAGCAGGACGCCTCTCTCTTCAGCAAGACGCGACAAAACGCCTTTTTTTCTGGAAAAAGGCGTTCTACATTTGAGTTGTGATTCGACAAAACGCCTTCTTCATCACTGTTTATTTATTTTTGCACCAATTTAAATAAAATTTTACACAAAGTTGAAACACATCATAACGTGTCACTTCAGCCACCAGAAACTGCATTTTGTTCATTATCTTTAAATTGGGAGATCGCAAAACTAAATCGCGATTTTCTCGGAACAGCATTTTTTGGAAAAAGGCGTTTTGTCAAATCACGTTAGCACTACTCCGAGTGGCACACCGTTCCACATGGTCCTCTTTACTTGCCTCATGTTGTGGGAAAAATACACAAGAAAGTTAACACCTACCCATATTTGACTCTCTTTGCCCAATTTGTTCACACACACACAAAGACAGTGCAGATAGGCATTGCACCTGATTTCAATCACATCTTTAGATCATGTTCGTTCCTGCATTCTGTGTTCACCGTAGCTAGTCAACCTATTACTATTAATAACTTTTATCCTCAACTCCTTGATCAGAATGTGTGCAAAAAAGTACATTGTTCTCAATCTGGCTACTAAGTTGGAAGTTGTTAAAGACATTGACACAAGGCAAAATATTACTACTACTAGCTTAGAGGGGGAAGCTCTGCTCGTAGGGATAAGGGACATAGACCTAACCCAGTAAATACAAAACACACATTTTGACCCAATATGCCAACCAGAGATTGTGTCCACTGAAAATGGACAGTGTCAACCTTGCCTAAAGTCAATACTTTTTCTCGGTCCCGAGAGGTTGACTTTAAGCAGATTCCACTGTATTCAAGTATATGTTAGTCCTAGCACTTTCTGTAATCAAGAGATAGGCCCAGAAATAAAGATTATTAATTTTTTGGTTTAACTAACTACTGGATGTCCATTATCCATTAGTAAAAGTCCATATATACGTTTACATTAATCAGCTTAAGATCTATCATTTTTGTTTGTTTTTTTTGCACTCATAGTGGCTGATGGCAGCTGATGATGAGATATATCAGTGAAGTAGATACAGCAGAATCTGAAAGTCAAGAGTCAATCCTATCCAGTGGATTATTTTCGAACTAGTATTAGCAGTTTACAATACTGAGTTCTACACAGTTTATTTTGTGAATATTTGATTTATTTCAGGGTGGATTTAAGAGAAAGCATGTCCTCCAGTGGCTGGTGTGGTTTGATGATATCTTTGCTACAGTCACCAACAGAACACGACAGTGTGGAGAAGATTATTCTGGCCATGTCAGCTTTGGTAGATACATGTAAAACTGAATTTACTCCAGCAAGACCAAAATTGCAGGCTCTTATGCAGCAGTATAAAACACTTGCATTGGATGAGGAAACTGATGGAACTGACAAGTTTTTTACTTCTATTTACACCACAGTACAGCAACTCATTCAGAAAATATATAGAGAGGATTTGTGATCAGTAATTTTTTTTTTTTTTCATGTTGAACATTCCAGGGTGTCAGTATAGTCCCATTGCTGAGAAGCTCATGATAAACCTTGTTTTCTTGTTGTTTTCTTTCCTCAGCATTTAGGGATGTTGTGCTGTTTGTGCCATGTGGAATTAGCATTAAATAGTGCACTGCTAAATGAACAAAAACTGTCAGTCAATGTGAGTTTCTCAGAATTATTCAGTCCATTTTATATGGAAAAATTTTATATATCAGATTGTGGTTTGTTCTATTAAGTTAATTACTGGTTGACCGTTCATCTGTAAGACATTTTTATAACATGATGAAGTTTCTTGGTTAGTTATGGGTATGATACTTCCTCTATTGCCTGTGTGTCCAAACTTAGCTGTTAATAAAAGCTTATGATGTTGATGTCAGGAAAACCAGTTTACCAACTAATTTTGCTATTTCTGAGGTTTGAGCTGTAGAGAAAAATGATTTTTAACTGCTGCTTATCTATGGTGCTTAGTGTATGAGACTTGTTCATATGGATCATTCTGTGCATGAATTTGATCTAGGCCATCTCATGCATATGAAACAGACCATGCTGAAAGTAAAATGTACATGACTTTATAATTTATGCTCTGTTTTCATTGACAATAAAATTTCACATCAGTGTGACAGCCACATTGACTTGAATGCACTAGTACTTTATCTATTGACAGATTTGATATGTCTTCAGGTACCCTGAAAGTGGTGCATTATCATTTATCATTGCATATCATTGCTGTGAATAAGATGTGCACATGAATTCAAATTATTTTGCAGTAATTCAGTTAAGTGTAAGAGAAAATAAAGCTTGTGAGTAATTATAAAGCTATGCATATCTAGTGTTTCGCTGAGTGTGAATGTCTTTCTGAGATATTTGAAGTGTTGCATACAAGAGAATTTCAAACATAGAGGAGAATGGATAAACATATACAGTGAGAATCTGAGATACATGTAACAGGGTTAATTGATATACATGTAATAGGATTGTTTAGATGGGAATTATGTTCCCATTATTATAGTCAAGATACAATGAACCAGGAAAAATTGTAGTAATGGAAATATTGCAGTTGTCTGACCAAAGGTGAGATTTTTTTTCATGCAGTCTCCTCAGATGAATTCTTTTATTTTCGTATGATTTGGTGAAGAGCATAGTAATGATGATAATGCAACATACATGTACATGCATATTGAGAATATTACATGATGTATTACTATTATCATTGTCAGTTGTGATAAGTCTTGTATGATTGTTAGCAGAGGAGTTGACAACATAGTGTTTTAACACACTTCTTGTCATATAATACACTGACTGTAGTCAAACCAAGATGCCACAATAGTTAAAGGGAAGACTGGCCTGAGTACGACTCTTTTTTTCTTTTAGACCACAAGATACATGTTCTGATGAGAATAAGATAGCGTAGGCCTATTGAAAGATCGACATCATGTTACCTGTGTCTCAATCCCCCATTCCCCTCCTCCTTCTGGGCTATTCCTGGCCTTGTGCACTCTGCCTCTCTATCCATAGCAGACATGCAATAACAATGATCAAACAGGTCAGTATGCTAGTGCAGGACCAAATGATAATCCCTTTGTGATCTATTACTCCACTCTCTCTTATATTTGCCAGCGCATCTGATTCAACAGGTCCCAGCTGACCACTGTCTCTGTTATAACAGGTTTGCCTATCACAAGCTACTGCTAGAAGTGAAGTACATGTAGTTTTACAAGGGATGAAGAAAGTAGTGAAACTGGGGGTTGATGATGTGCCCGGTATAAGTGTTTTTCTGTTTTAGGCAGTCATGCTCCCATTGTAATCTGAGATTTGTTCAGTTTTTCTTGTTTAGGAGATCTTCATGAAAGTTATTATTTCTAATGCTTTTTAATTGTTGTAGATTTGTCTTTATTTGAGTAGACATATTTTTGCACACTAGCACATAGAAAACACGCTATGGACGTGTAAATTCTAGTCCGTAGTGTAAGGAGAAATACTGATACAAGTCTGGATGATTCATTGTCCGGTTTTCAAATCTTCTTTTTCATAATGTGATTATATTTCCTCAACAAATGCCAAATTTATTTGTTTCATGTACTTATGTTGAGATGTTCTAGTTCTATTGTTTTTGTGTGGCAGCAATGCCATCCTTCTGCTGATTTTGTGTTTTCCATTACACATTGCCTGTTATTACAATACATGCAGTTTAAACAAAAAAGCACAACACTATTTATTTAAACTGTTGGAAATGTTAATTATTGTACATATTTTGTCGGCTTATTTCAGTTTCTCTATATACAAAGTAAGAGAAACATTTCAGTAAAAAAACTTAAGCAATGCTCATTCTTTGTTTGGAGTTTATTGACTTAATCCAATTTGATTTAACCTGTTCACTTGTTTTCTATTGCACTTCATCCAGCAACTTGAGATATGTGTATTTCTTTACTGAGAGTTGTGAAAGTAAATCAGAATTATGGTATGTATTGTGATTTAATATTTGATTTGAGCAAAGACATTTACGGTATGAAATGTATATTCTGTTATCATAGTATGATCACTTTAGAAATGATTTCACTTGTGCCAGATCTCTGCTTTTCAATGAAAAAAGAAAATATTGATATAATGATTAAGAAAATTTTGAAATCTTAACTCTAGACCATGAAGTGAGCAGAACTCTGGACGACGGCTGGCGATAGTGTTTTGTTTCACTTATTACCTTTGACCATTGACTCCACCCAGCCTTCTAAATGGCACAGTTTAGATCTACATTGGACTTCTGACTGGCTATGTGCTTCCTCAATCCCTCCCCTAACTCCACCCTTTTTTGACACATAATACAATGTACTTGAAACTAGTAGAAGGGCTGTACTTTCAAGTATATGTCAATTACACAGGGGTGTCAAGTTTGTCACCCCCTGCACACCATTCTTACACAGTCATCCATAACCTATCGTAACTCCATGGACCAAGCCATTTCATAAAGGGGTGTATTGACGTTCATATTGTAGTATCTCAGTGTAAACTGTATGCTATCACCCCTATGGTCACGTGGATTTCAATCATTCTTCTTAGACAGGCCAGTGTTTGACTTCACATGGCTACAAAGAAATATGTACAACTGGTCAAATAATGGCATAGAATGAGAGTACAAGTGGGCTATCCGGTATGTAAACAAATGGATACATAAACTGTTTTAACTCTCATACATGCATAATTATAGCTCACTTTTACCTTCAAGTCTGATCGCTGGTCAATGCGAAACTTGTTGAGTGGGCCATGTGGTCAGGGGTGTCTAGTTGTTATTCAATATGGAATAACAAAAACTATTTGACATTCCTCTCAGGCATCATTATTTATGTTGGATTACACTTACAAGGTATTTGCGAGGACTTGAGTAGATCACCTGGCCTTTGATTTCTGTTCTTCCTTTCCGTCTAACAGAAGTTCATCATTGAGTAGTACAGGCTGTCTCATACTCTTACCAACTAACATTTCCATTGAGTGTTGAAAGATCATAAAATGAGCAGCGGCTATGCCTTTCATTTAACGACAGTTTGACAAAATTGGGGTTGACAAAACGTTTTAAGTCTTAGTGAATGGCAAGAAATATCACAGAGGAGCCAGTTGGTATATACATCACCATCGCATTATTAAGCAGCGAGTCACCTATTTTTATATATATACCATCGTTGCAGGCCTGGGATTAAAACTGCACACATCTGAACGAAATAACTTTCATTCATTTATGTTCCTCTTAGATCTTTAATTTAATAAGTAGTTTTCAGTTCAAGAGTTAAAGTTGTTCAGCTTGAAAGTGATGCTGTGTATTCTCTAGAGATTTGTTGAGAAAACGCAGCTTATAAATCTGAGTGTGAATGTGTATTAATGCATTGAGATTTTTCATCATATTTCAGACCATTAACTTTTCATGTGGTCATTTTTGTTAACCATTATGAAACGCTCAGATACTGTTTTCAGATGTTAACATTTTACAGTTCCACATTATATGTTTTGTATTCACATACTTCACAATTTTTCTCTTGCATTGTTATTAAACTTCCATTAGTTGCTTTGAAATTAAAGAGTTGATTTTTTGCTTTTCCTGAATGCCCAGCACATTGCAAGTGACATGCCATACTTTAAGCTGAAAACTCTTAGTATTCCTCTGTAAGTCCCTTATTTCTGGCAAACGTGCATAAGATTACAGATAAATTCAGGAAAATGAATTCCATTGTTCCATTTTACAAAATACAAATTTCTTAAGTTGAGCCACTACCATGTTGCTTGTTGACATTATTATGTCAAGTGCAGACCTGCCTACCTTCTCGCCTTATGTGGGATCATCCCGCATGTCGACTCAATATGCCGCCATCCCACGCTGTGAATAAAAATTCCTGCATTCGGATATTTTATACTGGTTTTTCCGCATTTCATGCTTTGGCATCATTGTGAATGCGGCCGGAGTATAGTTTTCACTCAGTCCAGTAAGAAAACTGTGTTCTCCCGTTTGTTGCTATGGGCGGTGGCCCTGCCTGCCGCCGTTGCCAAGGCCTCTGTCTGTAGGCCAACAGTGCATGATGTAGCCCAGTCCGGACATGTAGTGTTATGTGTTAACCCCGCCTGTCCCGCCCTCATGCTAAGTGGTCGTTCACGTGGGCCCGTCATTCATGTTCTGATCATCACTTGGTCCATGATCGCTCGTGTAGTTCCCTTTTGAACCTATATCTTTAATTAACTGTAGTGTCCCATCCCGCCCCTCGTTTTATGTTTTCACTTTCAGTCCGCTTGTTGCCGACCTTGATGTAAATCTAAACGATGTAGATTCATCCTGGATCTTTCACTCAAAGGTCTGGTCGGATGCCGACGACTTTTTAGCTTACGAATACTTCTCTACGTATTGGTCATTGGACAGAAGATGATGGGCTGCCCATAACGTGCATCATCAGGTAAGCCTACTGGTCTTGTCTGCTTACTTTACGTAAGAAAAAAAAAGATTGAGTCTCGGTGATTCCGACATGATTTTGGTGTGAAATTTGACCGGCCTGTCATTCTATTTGAATATCTCTGCCAGCACTCGGGACAGAGGTTGTCTTATTCACAAGCTTTTTTTTTTTGTCTATGAAATGGCTATTATGCCTACTTCTTTTTGTGATAGCTATCACTATCACTGCCAGAATTTAACCGCTTCACTGCCATGCATCATTTGTAGTCCAGTCATTTTTCCTCTCTCCATCCACTGCTATCCCTGCACTCAGTCCTGCCAACTGTGTGAACCCACCGGTACTGTCCTCTACTTTCCCACGGGCAGTCAGACTCGTCAAGATCCGTTGTTCAATATTACTAATTGTTACATGCAGAAGCAGATAGATATGAAATGTTGGTCAATGGTCGGAGCATTGGATCAAAGAGAAAGCGGGGATGTTGGGCTGACCATGAACCTACCACGTACTCCCCTTCCCACTTACAGTGAAGTGGTAGCGGGCCTTCTCCTTCAGAAATGTAAGAGGACGGCACAAAAGAATAGAAAGTGCAAAATGCACTAGATTTAAAGTAAAACTGTTCACTATGTTATGAATCTGCCAAGAATGTAAGAAATGCAGATCTAATTTATAGTGTAATACAGTCGAGTCCGCTTAAATTGAATTTGCCGGGACCAACCTAATGGGTTCGATTAAAGAGAGTTCGTCTTCCAGTT
>JBCEWB010054002.1:0-14020 GCA_039654565.1 Peronia peronii | reverse complement strand
ACAGTCTGTTGAATGTGACACCATCCAGTGGAAATTGTCATGATAGATTTCAACAGTCCTTGCTTGGCAATAGGTCACATGTATATAAACATATAAATATATATATTCAACATATGTCAAAAAAGAAAACAAGCAAATTCATCAATGAAAGTTGGCCTAAGACTACAGTATACATTGTAGTTTGATCAAACCAACTTTAATTAGAAGATTGTGAGATTCCTTCTTAATATGAAAGATAATATCACTCATATGATGATGAACTTTCAGTAACTCCTGAATGTCCATAGCTGAGATCTTAAAAAATAAAAATACCTGGTTGTCTGAAAAAAAAAACAAAACTGTAGTGCATTTCCTTCAGTTGTAATTCTGAAGGAAAAGATTAATTTCTTTGTTTTTGTTTTCCTCCACCTCGTACATTTGGATATGACAGATGTGTTGATATATGCATGAAATAAACTGTTGATGAAAACAACTTTGAAATATAAAACTAAACTTTTAACAGAGAAAGCACAATGGCTAAACATTTTTTCACTGTATCAAAATTTATCAAACTGGGCAGGAAAAAAATGGAAATGATGAGATACAAAATTTACACTGCCATCAAGTCGTCTTTCTTCTTGCTTATGCTTGATAAATATTCTCATTCATAAATAATCATTCTCAAGTGATCCTAACATGCTAGTCTTTCTCTAAAAATCACAGTAGTTGTCCTTTTCTCTAAGCATGGTACATTTTTTCTCCTCTTTTTCAAATAATCTCAAGTTTTATATTTTGAGCATTTAATTACCACTAAATACAGTATGAAAACAAAACAGCTGTATCACTGGAGTCTTGGTCCCATCTCAGCTGATTTACTGAATAGTCAACATCCACGTTCATTCAATTTTAACATTACAGAACAAAGCAGAGGAACTAAGTAGTTCACATCATTGCTACGAACAGTAAAAATTACAAAAATATTCTGAATCAGTCATAGCTGAAGAAAAGATTCAGGCTAAAACCTGCAGTATGGCAACTAACTCAACATCATCAATAACACTGGTAAATTTCAGAGGGCAATTAAAACATTGAAAATTCATCATTGAGTAGCAATTTCTAAAATTGTTCACTCTCACCCACTATCCCGCATTGATTTTATAGTCGCTTGCTGCCCGTGCCGATGTCCTTGCCACATTGGACAATCTCTATGTCTCTTGTATCAGGTGGAACATGTCACTGTTGTGTTTGTTTGTCCATTCCCTGATGTTGCCCCTACAACTTGTTCTTGGTCTGCCTCTTCTTCTATTTCCCTCAAGCTTTCTTTCGATAACATCCTTCATCAGTAAACATTGTTTATTTTGACAGACATGCCCCAGGAACATGAGTTTCTTCTTTATAATGAGTTGTATCAGCTCTCTTTCAAACTTTAAGATCTCTGAGGATACTTTCTCAAAATTTCACTCCAATAATTTCTAATATATCATTATGTGGAGACAAGTGACATCATGTTTACACTTGTACAAGGGTAAAACTAAAAAGCACACGAAATTATGTGCTCTACATTATTTATACAGGCTCTTAGATGAGATTCTTGTCTTTTTTATGAACAAAAAACTTTGCACACAATTTCTCATTCTTTATCAGTTTGAAAAATGGTTTGGAGACAACATACCTGTAATAAACTAAATTTCAGGGAGTACAAAAAAAGCAATACTTGTTGAAATGAGAAGTAAAGTGAACAGATATCACAACTCATAAAATATTTTATACAGTAAAATAATAATCTTGCAGGTATTTTGACTTTTGTACTGCTTGATGATTTGAGCTCTGTTTATGTAAATGGATGACTTTGTGTCACTACTAGTACCAAGAGATCATCAGGTTTCACACAAGACATTGTCAAATATGATTCGGTCAACCATGGAAGATTAAAATGGGTTAATTAAATGTGGACTGCTTCATTAATCCTCAAGTAATATTACTATCAGTTACAATGAGACAAAGCTATTGCTTGTATCTATGAAGCAAGGTTATTTGCAAAGAAAAAAAATCATAAAGAAAGAAAAAATAAAAACAAATCAAGCACTTCTTGGCTTCAATAATATCATGTGTATTGTTCACTATAACAAAATGCTATATTCAAAACAATATCAAATTCAACAAAACTGATTTTGACTGATCAGCAAACTGATTTAAGATAAAAACATTATTAGCTCAAATGAATGTACAAGATCTCACATAAAATGATCTTGGCTACAGTGGCCACCTCCCTTTGACAGCATATTTTTGGTTGCCCAGTTTTTACCATATAAAATTTGATTTGACACCATCACTCTAGTTCTGACAGAGAGGTTACAGTGAAATGGAAGTTACTGACTATTACACTAACTTACATCACACATTACATGAAACTTATTGCATGTATATATTTGTGTATTTCACACAACACAGGAAAAAGTCGACAAAAACTGCAAAATTGTGTGACAGGATTGTAGAACCATAATACAGGAAGTTACGGACACCATCAATGTTTCTACTACTTCCTACTGTGAAATTTTGAGACAGCTGAAGGAAGGCAAATGCAAAAGATCTGAACTGTGGTGTGACAGCCACTGGTTCAGAGCAATGCATTAAAAGCCCATGTTTTTTTGGGGATTAAACAATGCAACTGTCACTCCTCATCCACTACACTCACTAGATTTATTCTTTCCCATCCCCTCTATGATTTCTTTTATTTCCCAAGATGAATTTCACCCCAGAAGCTGCTGATCTGATACAATGGAGCCAACATGACTTGAATCACAGGTGGAACTAGAAAGGCCAGCAGAAAACAATTTCCAGAACGTGTTTGATTCATGGCAGATATGCCTGGCAATAGTGTATCAATGTCCAAAGAGACTACCTTGATGGAGATCACATGGGTTTCAAGCTTTTGAATAAGGGGTTGTGAAGTACGAAGGCATTGAGAACCATTGGTTTAGAATTTACTGACTTTCTTGAAACTACATCATATGTTTTGTAATGTTATGAATAAGCTTGTCTTGGTGTAATTACACAAAAAGTTTGTAAATAGTCCAAAGTCACTGATAAAATGATGAAATAGAGTAATGTTATACTTTAGATGGATTTTTACGTTCTATATACGTCTTTCAACCTTCTGGTGGAGGTTATCTCGACGGTTTTAGATGGAGGCTCAGTTGAATTAAGAATTCAGATTTTTGTGATGAAATGCTTATGCAGTCAATTTTTTAAATAAATTTCAAGTTCAATTTTAATTCACTGGACAATATTTAAGCTAATATGTTGTCATGACACTGGTGATAATTGAGACATCATAGCTATGCTGATTCTGCTTTGGGCAGCCTGTAAACTGTGAAAAATACTAACAATACAATGGGGGAGAAACAAGATGAACACTGTCCATATTTTTTCTTTTAAACATCTGTTCAACAATCCCACTACTGAGATTCAACTGTCCTCATAGGTTCCTCCGCATCATCATCAACAGTCTCCATCCAGCGATGAGGCTTGCGATAAAACTGAAAAGACAATAAAGGCAACTGATTTTTTTTTTTTCGTTTAAGGGCATTCTATATCAGCTATGGTATGATTATATTGTACCATGTACCAATTTTGGTAACAATGACATTCAGGTATTGATGCACAGCAACATATAAAAATTATCATAGGATGCAATGACAGCTTTATAAGTATATAAAAATCCCATAAATGAGAACATTTCTTAAACCCATATAGTCAAATCATTCAATCATATTTAAGAAATACATGTAGTATGAATCTATAACTGATCTGAGAAACAAAAATTGAGTAAACAAAAGGAAGAAAAGAAGAATGTCATAAAGAACATTATGCAAGCCACTGTCACATAATTTGAAGTGAAGAAATGACAGAATGTGGCCAAAGACACTAATAATTTATTGAAAATAAAGTCAACTGTTGAGGCAACTCACGTGAATATCATTGATCTCCTTATAAAACCGCTGTGTCAAATGTTCAGGGTCATCCATTGTACCAATGTTTAGCTCCTCACCCTGATAGAGGATTTTGGCCACAGGACACACAATGCACGCCGTACCAGCCCCAAACACTTCCTTCACCTGTTCAACAGTAGCATAACAATAAATATGAAATCAATTTGTACACTAATTTGACATAAGGTCATTATATTAAGGCTATGCTTCTTGAGTCTGCCTTGTTCTGATGCTATTTGTGATTTGGGATAATTTTATCTATCGATGCATTTGAGTGTGAATGTTTCTAGCATAATTTGGAGATTATATGTTGTATCTCACCAAATGTGAATGGAATTTCCTCTTGAGAATAGATAATTTTATCTTATCTTATCTCCATGAGCTGGACATGCATAGTACAAAAAGTAAGTTCACCAGCAGGCTTTGGAAAAATCAGACTAACGACTAAGAAAAAGTCAAGTTGTGTGACTGAGTGAAATAAATCAGATGACAGAGCGATTTCATTAAGAATCTTCATGTTTAACTGACCCCATGGTTAACTCTGAACATGAACATCTTTTCACCTGTCACAGCTAAATAATTTATTCGTAAAAGACACTCATTTTCCCTTCCAATAATACTGAATAATTATAAATGAAAAATCAGATCGCCCATGAATGTACAATCTGTGATGACCACATGACACAGATTCTCAAAAAAAAAAAAAAAAAAAAAGTAGCCCCAAAGATCATTTCTGACAGAGTCTGATCACAACATTATGAAAACAAAGGGCAATATTGCTTCTTATAAGTAGAGTCAAGATGCCTTAATGAACAGTCACTCAAAGTAAGTATATGTGCATATTGTTTATGGCAAAAGAGTTGCCAAGAGTGTCTTTAAAAGGAATGATTGTACTAGCTGCTTAGTTTATGATGATTTTTGTTTATTCTGAAATTCCCAATGGTCAAGCTGTATTTGCGCTATGTTAAAATAAAAGTCTGAAAGCGTCAGTTAAAATCAAATCAGAAAAAAAGTTTCAACTTCAGTTTCTGATGACATGAAATTTGCTTCAGGTGATGAAACTTAATTAAGAGTTGTGTCTAACCTAAAAACTATAACACTTTCTGGTGCACGCTGCCAAGCTTGTCAATCTGGATGGTTGGACCTAGTATTTAGCCTCAAAGTGACTCCGCCCAGGCTTCAGAATGACATAAAGCAAGTCTACATCAGACTTCCATACTGACCAAGTATTTCCCTTAACCCCTCCCCTAATTCTACTCTTTCTTCAGATATAATAAGATTTAAAATCAATCAATGGAAGGCAAAGGGCATGTTCTCACAGAGACATGTCAGTTTCATAAGGGTATCCATTGTCTCACCCCTTATCATGTTGACCATCCCCATTACAGATTTGTTGATAACATAATTAACTGCTTGGACCAAACTGCTTCACAAAAAAAATGCATTTATGTTCATGTTGGAGGATCTATGTGTAATCTGCAAGCTATCATCTCTGGATGTAGATAATTCTTAATGGATCATATGTGCCAGCATTCGACGGGGCAGTGGCTATAAAGAAATATTCAGGTAATCTAATGATGGCACAGACTGAGAGCATAAGAGAGCTATTTGATATGTAAATTCCTTGATACATAAGCTGCTCTAGCTTTCATTCATAATAATTATAGTTCACTTCTACTACTCTCGACAGCTTGATTGCTGGTCAGTGTGAAACTTACTGTGTGGGCCAAGTGGCAATGGAGTCTGCATTATTATTCAATATGGTATGTCAAAATAAAGAGACTATATGTATTTAATATTCCTTTCCCCCATGATCATTTCCACTTGAGAGGTCTTGAGTGGATCATGTGGTCCTGATTTATCCATTCTGTCTTAGAGGATTTCAGCACTGAGTATGGAATTTCTCCCTGCCTTGTCAGATAAAATTTCTCTTATTTATTGGGGAAGAATCTATTGAGCTGCAGCCATGCTTATCATGATGACAATTTGACAGAACAAGAGCCGGTGAGTCTCAAGTTTGTACAACACGGTGACAAATGTCACAGTGAGTGATGAGCCAGAGTGGAAAAAAATATGTGTGTCGCACTGCGAGTTTTGCTCAAATTAATATGGCTAGTGCACACTGCGGGTTAATGTAAAAAAATCACTATCATGAATGTGCAGATAATCCGTTCTCATACAATGCAATAGACAAGACTGGAATAATTTTATCTGCTAATTCTGAGAAAATGTGTAATTGTATCATCCTTTTGTAATATTATCTCTTATTGAGGAGTAAATAAAATTCATACACAATCAAGTAGTAAGAGCTGCATAGTTCTTTTATGTTTGATATTGTGATATTTTCATAATATTTAAGGAAATGTACAGTGACCAAGACCATCAGGCTGCAATAGGGCAATATCATTCCAAGTTTCAGATTTCACTGCTGCATCATTATTGTCACTCTCATGAATGATTAAAATTTCTTCCTATTTCCAACATACTGTAAAGATAAACTACACACAACAATAAGCCACTTACCCGTCCCTCATTCAATGCTGTGATAAACATCTGCATAGTAATCGCTTGCTCTGATACTTTGAATTCACACTGAAAATAATATAACAGTGTTGAAAAGGTCTGTAATTACTGCTGTGTGGAAAGATGTTACAAAGAAAAAAAAAAAAAATTGTATCCTCTGATTCTCCACAGGACAAATAATATACATGTATTTGCACAAGTCAGAATAAATTTGGGAAGAAGGAAAATGCTAGCACAGTTCTATCTTTCTTTGATCAGGACAGAAAATATGTATAATATTAGCAGACAAAATAAAATAACAGCAAAAAGTTGTGATAAAAGAAAATATTTGAAAAACAACAGTCATCATCAATGCTTCAAAAGTTAATTTTGGAATGCATCAGTCATATACTCTGCCATTCTAACATAGTCTAACCATCAAACTCATCATTTAAATATATTCTTGTTTGTCATTAAAACTTAGCTAATATCTAAAGGAATAAAAATGGGCCAAAAGTACCAATGAATTGCATCAGTTTTATGTTATTAGGTGATGTGGGTTTTCTTTCCCTATTGACAAGTTGGAACTAGCTTGGGTACAAAGATAATTTTGTGCCATAGTAGAGGTCTTTTGTTCTCTTATCAGTATTGGTAATGTTCATATCTCATGTAAACTAAAATTAGACTTCAGTGTCTGACTGTTTGGCTGACTGTTTGGTAGTGTCACACACAGAAGATGTTGCTGTTACATCTTGAGCGAATGAAGTATTTCTGAACTTTATCACTGTGAAAATACAACTATTCATAATCACTAAACATAAAAGTGTAAACTGTGCGTCATCTATTTTTGAGGTTGCAATATACTAGTTCCCAAATATTTGCAAATTTTTACTCTCCAGTCTCTGCTAGCTAGTGTATCAAAATTTCCAATGCTAGGATATTGAGAGTTCTACTGTTATTTCTACTGTAAAAATATCAATGAATATTTGTCACTGAAATACTAAATTCTGGGCTTTGACTGACATTAACATAGAACGATAAATGCAGACATACCACATACAAGAGGACAGAGAGGACAGAAGTGGGCACAATGTCCGACAGGCAAAAACTATGCAAAAGTATGCACAAGGAAGAAATATGGAAATGACAACAGCTTTATTCTCTTATTGTCATACCATGAACCAGTAGACTGTTGGCCAGGAAATATTTATTAGTTGGCATTTGAAAATGTACTTAAAACATAGTAAAATTTATCATAACGTTGGGAAAATACATTGGTTGTTCTACTGTTTTCTGGGGTTTTTTGTTGTCTTCTCTCTTCACTCATCCCTTGACTTCCATAGATGTCGTTGGGCACCAGTGAAGACGTGTTCACCGTTTTCTTCCATTTTTTTGTCTTTCACCACCCTGTGGGATTCTGCCATACTCAGTCCTGTCCATTCTTGTATGTTGTCTTCCCACCTTTTTCACTGTCTTCCTCATCTCCGGCCTCCTTTAACTGTACCGGGCAAGACTGTTTTTGCAAGGCCACTTCAGTTTTTGCTTCTTTACAACTGTGAGGAGGTCATCATGGGGTCCTATAGCTTCTACGATCTTAGTTGCCATTAAAACATTTAAAACAACAGTGACAACCATTCACTCCCATGAATTGATGGGCGCCATTGTTAACAAGAGAAAAACAGAGTGTTATAAAAAAAAAAATCAAAACACGCTATTCTGAATGATGTACTGATCCTGTAAAACAAGGATGAATGAATCTTTATGGACTAAATGATATTTATTGTTTACACTGTGAAATCTAAAAACATAATCACTAACCCATTCCCTGGACAGCTCCAACAAGGATTTGCGTGTGATGCCAGGTAGGATCAGGCCACTTTCTAGTGGTGGTGTGATCAATTCTTCCTCTGTGCGATAGTCAAAAAAAAAAAAAAGAAATTGTAAGAAACATTGTTGAAAAAAAAAAAAAATAGATATGTTAGCTAGATTTGACATTCACTGTGCAGGACAATAAACATCAGAGAAAGAAAATGAGAGGAGGATACGCACACTTACTAAAATTCTATAGAATGATGCTTTTGTAACCACTATAGTTTTGCAACCAAACTTGGAGATCCACTTTCCTGGCCATATATTGTGCATGATTTAGAATTTGGGTTCACAGAAATTTGAGATAGGGAAATGAACATGCCCATTCATTCTTTCCATATCTGATTGATAGGACATAAGGAACAGATTATTCTGCTTATTCTTTCTTGCTTTCATTTCCGGTTTTTTCTTATAAGGACAAATTATTTTTAAGGGCATGCTGCATGAAAATATGAATCCATAGTTTTCTTTAAATTCTTTGCACTTCTTCATCAAACTCTTGTCCTGCCTACCTCCATTTTCATTGATCCAGTAGACAAAGAGATTCATAGTTCCCACCTCTGTCATCTGATGGTCCTCACCATATAACCACAAAACTTGGTGGCAACTGTGCTTTTTTACTGCCACATCCTGGATAGCCACTGTAGGGGCGTAGTTGCTGAAAGGTAACGGTTGATTTAATTGTGGCATTCAAGGTAAAATATCAAATTACAAGGCCTACATGCATTTATATTAGCTCTCCTCTGTATAATATATATAGTAAAATATACTGACTGTTTTATCGGCTGAATCAAAACTACAAAGAAAAAAATTGGATTGCTGCATGCATGAGGTACGATGCACATAAAGTATCTTATTTTCTATGCCACTTAGAAGGTTCATCACCATTTAGAGAAGCAGACACAAAGCAAATGAATGAAGAAGAAAAATGTCAATGTTCCTAATTGGTTCATGTGACTGTGTTTGTATGCAAATATCTTTAATAAAGTTAATGAAATCCTCTAGTAAAGATGCTGTGAGCTGACACTGAAAAGTAAAAAAAAAAAAAAAAAGTAAGTCAACAAACAAATAAAATTAAAACAAACAAATATTTAGCTGTTATAATGAACAAAATGTGTCAAGAAGATTCAGCACTCTACTTCACTTCACATATTGCTTTAACGTTGAGATTTACTTACTCTACTCTTATCAGTGCATTCAGCCTAATCATAAATATTCTCTTTTCTCTCTTTTAATTCCTCCTTCCTGATTCAAAACTCAACAACTGAGGCATAGGTTGTATTGTGCTCTAACCATGCAATTCAGTTAAAGATAAACTTCAAATTAAACAGAAGGAGCACAAGATAATTTAAATTGATACATAACTATGCTTTACACGATCAGCAATCTAGATTTCTCTCTCTCTCCCTTTTTTTTTTAAACAATTAATAAATCAAGTGTGCTCAAGACAACATAATCTACATAACTATTTAGTTATTATGATAATCTTGCTTTTTTAAATTTTTCTCTCTTCCAGAAAAACTATATCTTTCACTCACTGAAAAAACACTACTATTCTAAGAGACATATGAATCATTTTATAACAACATCAGTTCAAAGGACTCAGCTTATTTCTGTAAGGTCTCCTGAAACTCATTTATAGAAATATGATAGCAAAATTTGAAATGTTTCAATAAAACCTAATCACATTTTTCTTGCATCCATTACAATCACTGCAAATCAGTTCTCTTACCTGCCCATTTTGTACATGCCACAACCGCCTGGCCAGGCCCGCACATATTGGGGATCTGCCAATAAATTGATAGGCTTCATGCCTGTAGGAAAATATGGGCCCACTGGGCCTGTGATCACAAACAGCTTGGCTTCATTTGAAGTTGTTATACCGAGAGTGGGCTGGAGACAAAATAAATAAAAGAAAGCTCTGAAGTATATTACTTATTACATGAAACAATACAGTGCCAAAATCCAGTATGTAGCTCACAATGGTTGTCAAGTATGCTATATATATAAAAAATGAACAATAAAGATTATTGCAAAACAGAAATAAACATATATATACTTATGCTCTATTACATCCTTGTGATATGGAATAAATCAATATTTACCAAGACTTTTGCTATGAAAATATTTTTTAAACTGAGAGATTTTTTCAGGATTTATCAACATTCGCTTTATTTTGAGATACAGTTCAGGCATTGTAAATAATCTGATCATGAAAAACCACCTAAAAGATAAATTTGAAAAATCAAGCGACTGATACACTTTTCACAGCTGAATACTTTAAAGTTTATAAGTCCAAACTTGGCCACCAAGAGCAAGACATCATGGGTATGAAATTTAAAATCACAGGCTGTGCATTTGACTGTTAAAACTTTTAGTTTCTTATGTGAAGGATGTTTCTACTAAGAAAGCATCTTCTTTGGTTTATGTGACATTGCTTCATTTTCATAACAATACCATCATCAAATGAAAAGGGAAAAGAGAAAAAAAAAGATAGGTGAAGAGTGAAAGGAGTGAAGTACCTGTCTCTATGCTACGGCCATACATTTCAAGTGCTAGACTAAAATACATAACAGGAATAACAATGCAGTGTGTAATTTCACACCAGGGCAAATGTAGGTTATGTATGATAGTTATTTAATCTTTCATGACAATGTAGATTAGCACTTTTCAGACGGGAACATTTAGGAGATCCAGTGTAACTAATTTTTGCCAAAATTTTCCCAGTGGGGTAACAGACACAAAATTGTTTTGATCATGACATATTGACATAAGCCTAGTATATTGAATATAAAATGAAAGGATACTGAATGAGCAATGATATAAATAAGAAAAACAGGATTCTCCATCAAAAACTTGTCAAGTAGGAGTCACAAACATTGAAGCACAAAAGTTGAGGTGGGGCCAAGTTACCGACAGATCAGTAATATATCCTTACGGGTTCTACAGTCTACTGATAGATTGGTAATATGTCCAATTTACAAAGGGTAAATATGGTCACAACCTTGCACCCAATACAGGGCAATCCCTATAACGGAGCTAACATATATGATATTACATTATTAAACTCCCATGTATGACATTACATTGTTAATCAGTCAATATAGTGCTAGCCTAGTGCTGGATGAATAATTCATGATAGATCTCACTATCACTGTGTTATGTGTTCTCAGCTTCTCCAACAATCACCTGTCCAACTGTTCTATAATATGAGTGACAGATCATCCGTTCAGATTCTGACATCACTGGGAGACCAAGTCAGGATGATTTTCATTGCCTCCCTCTTAAGAACACTAAAATACCATATTGTAAAGTTTAATTCATTGGCTGTCTCTTCTCCCCTGTTCACAAATGGAACAGATAAGATAACTGAATTGTAGGACAGACACTTTTTTGTATAAGAAATGAAAATTTGCTGAAATTTCACCTGTATTGTGACCAATTATCTTACATTTACTTTTTAAAGTGGTAGTGCAATGTCACAGACAACTTATGCTATATGCTGTAAAAGATAAACTTCTAATAGCCGAAAACATGTTAGCGATGTTATTTTTGTGAAAAAATCACCATTAATATGTTTATTTTGCAAAATAAGACGACTTGCAGTTTGCATATCTTTTGCCGGCTCTCTGTGCGATTAATGTCAGTCTGCATGTGATGTCATACGTCCCCTACATCTTTATACTACGAAGCTACGCGACTTGCAAAACAAGGCTTCAGATCCAGTGGCAACATCAGACGATCGACTAGTAATGCCCTATCAATTTGAGCTTCACGGTGTTTGTTTTGACCGCGCTTTGGCTTCGGAGTGACACAATACAGGCCCACATTGGACTGCCTTACTGACCAATGTCTCCCTCTAATCCCTCCCCTAACTCCATCCTCTCTTCAAATATGATAACATCGGCAATGACTCAATGGTAGGAGAAGGGATTGTGCTCACAAAGACGTCAATTTCATATGGATGTCAATTTTATCACCCCTCATCACAGTCCATTTCCATTAGTGATGTGTTCATAACCTAATGAAAGCACTTCACACAGGGGTGTATTTATAGTCATGTTACAGAATCTCAACATAAACTGACCACATGGACTTAGGTCATTCTTATTAGATCAGACCAGCTAATATTGACAGGGCAGCAGTGACTACAAAGAAATATATATGTGATCTAATGGTGGCATAAAGTGAGAGCATAAGAGATCTATCTGATATATTAACTAACAGATACTTAGGCCACTTTAGCTTTCATTCAAAACAATTACAGCTCACTTCTGCTCTCAATAACTTGACCGCCGGCCAATGCCAAACTTGTTGAGTGGGTTAAATGGTCAAGGGAGTCTGCATTATTATTCAGTATGGTATGAACGAGGCGACTACCTCTATTTGAAACTCTTATCATCGTTTTTTTTTTTTTTTTATTGTAGTTTCAGAGGACCAGTTTCCATGTGGCCTTTGATGTCTGTTCTTCTCTTCTGTTTAAGAGGATTTCATCTTTAGGCTTGGAATTTCTCACTGTTCTATTAGGTGAAGAAATGTCTGTTGAGCTGTGCATACTTATTATGGGGATAATTTGACGAAACTGGGACTTTTAAACTCCAAGTTTAGCCCTACAACTGACTACAACCCTTGAATGTGACGCCCGTGTTCATCCATAAGGGCTCCTCAAAGCACTGTGATATTTCTCACCATGTCACTTAAACTTGGGCTTTATCAGCCTCAAATCAGTTCTGTCAAATTTAACGCCATAATAAGTATGTGCAGCTCAACAGACATTCCTTCATACAGTAAAGGAAACTTTACCTGATAGAACAGTGAGAAATTCCATGCCCAAAGATGAAATTCTCTTGAACAGAAGTGAAGAACAGAAATCAAAGGCCACATGGCCTACTCAATTCCTCTCAAGTGTCCGAAACTACAATCAAAAGAAACTATACTATCATGCGAGATAGTATCAAATACATGTAGTCTCTTTGTTTATACCATATTGAATAAAAACACAGACTCCCCTGACCACTTGACCCACTCAACAAGTTTCGCATTGATCAGCGATCAAGCTGTTGAGAGTACAAGTGAGCTATAGTTGCTATGAATGAAAGCTAAAGTAGCCTATGTATCTATTAGTTTATATATCAGATAGCTCTCTTGTGCTCTCACTCTGTGCCATCGTTAGATCACTTGTATATATTTCTTTGTAGTCACTGCTGCCCCATCAACGTCAGCCAGTCTAATAAGAATAATCTAAGTCCACGTGATCACTGGGATGATAGCTTGCAGTTTACACTGAGATTCTATAACAAAACGTAAATACACCCCTATGTGAAGCGGTTTTGTCCAAGCAGTTACATCGGGTTATGAGCAAATCTGTAATGCAAATGGCCTGTGAGACGAGGGGTGAGAAAATTGGCACCCATATGAAATTGATATGTCTTTGTAAATAAATCTCTTCTCCTACCATTGGCTCATTGCAAATGTTATTTCATCTCCTCTGTCGTCAGGCACTCCATGGTAATATGAGAACCGCCGCGCTTCCCGCCACTGGTCACTTCGCTTCGCACTGCTTCACTGGTCGGACACGTTTCTTCCTACTGGTATCAGTAGAAACTTATTAAAACTTTGTGATATTAATTCACTTGGATTTTACTTGTGGACAAGTTTGGCAAGTAGTTGCATGCATT
>JBCEWB010053991.1:0-14021 GCA_039654565.1 Peronia peronii | reverse complement strand
TGTCTGTCTGTCTATCTATCTATCTATCTATCTATCTATCTATCTATCTATCTATCTATCTATCTATCAAACACAAATTCTCTAGACCAAAGAAACCCTGCCCATCCAGCCCCACATGGTAGGACTGAGAAAACTGAATTTCTGATCCCTGCTCTTTGACCCATACCCAGAACTGTACCGAAGTCCCCGGGCGTCTGGATCTCATCCTATTCCACTCAGTGTTCTTTTGGAATTTTAAACCCATTATATCCCAGAGTGATATAATTTTATACATGGTAACAAATGCTTTTTAGAAGAACTAGGATTGACAACTAATAACATAAAAGATGTTTTGTAAAGGAGAGTAAATTTACAGTAAAACACAGACTTTTAAGTCAGGCTGAAATTAACACGGTAGTATGATCTCATAAACATGGAAATTTAACACATTTTATTATTTAAGGCACATTTTACACATACTAATGATTTATTTAAAACGCTGCTTTGGATCTTTGAGGGTAAATATCATTATTGAAATAATTAGATAGTGATGATTCACAGAAATTATGTTCTTAATACCGTAACCACTAGAAATTCCACAATCATCGTCGGCGACTTTTTAGCGCTATTTCGACCGGATGGTTAAAATAATCTCACTGGTGTATAGCAGACATGTTTTCCGGTTGGAATAATCAAATTGCATCAGTTAATTTCATTCGAGACATTGTATTAGACCTTGTAGATTTTTGATCCACATTGCAGACTCCAGAAAGGGACAAGCTCCACACGAGGCCAAGAGACTTTAGGAGGCTGATGATTAGGGTTATATGTCGTAGTAGTAGGTAACTTTAGGCTTTTCAGTCTTTTGCAAATAAGACTATCTCAGCCGTTGTTGTACTCCTATCGGGCCCTGGGGAAGATTGTTAGCTGTCCGTGTGTCCGTGTAGTCATCCATCCAGATGTCCCTAGGAACAACTAAAAATAGATGGCCAAAATGTAAAAATGGGTTTAAAGGTTTTATTGTTTTACATTTATATTGTAATCGTCCGCCTCTCCCTAGATGAGAGCACGGAAGGGAATAAAATTCGTTTTGAAATTAGAAGCATATATAACTTTACTACAATAACACCTGTCCATGTGGGGAGCGGCGGGAGGAGAATATTGCTTTCCTCCCCGCCGCCGCGTACTTCACGGCACAGGCACACACACATTTTGTCCTCAATTTTCAGTAGGGTTATATTTAGGGATAGGGTTAGATTTAGAGCTAGGGCTAGGGTAACAGGTAGAGTGAGATATAGGTTTACTGACGTATTCTGCAACTTACTTACAATATAAGGACTGGTAGCAATAGATCATTGGGACTATTCTTATTCCCTAGCAGCACAATAGCCTGATCCTAAATATTATCATGGCAGTGATGAACTCATAAACCACAGAAATTGTCTTTTTATTACTGCTCTTTTGCATTTTTGAAATTACGTATTTATAACAATTTTTTTCTTTTCTTTTTTTTTTTGTTTTTTTTGTTTGCTTGTTTGTTTCGTTTCGTTTCTTAGCCATTCTCAGGTTAAAAGTTATCTGAATTCAGGCCCTTAGCATTGTGCATACATAATTATTGCTAAAAATCTGAACACATAAATACACACTTGAAAACAAAAAACATACATAATTATTGCTAAAAATCTAGACACACAAATACACACTTGAGAAAAAAAAAGAAGAAGAAGAAAAAGCAAAAGAAAAAAATACTTACATTGTGCTTAGGACATAACACAGTAACATAATGCGCTCTACTGCAAATCGACTGCTGTACGACAACCTTTTGTTTCGCAGTTTTTCGCCTTTAACCAGTTCTCCATGATTCTGCCAAATCGACCGAGTATTACCCAGAATTATGCCCATAGGGCTATCGACCAACCCAGATATTATCGAGCCATATCTAATGGATACTGGGTGTCCCACACTGTTGCAGGAATGCCTTGTGCAATGTAACCATTACTGATTTTTTTTTTTTTTTTTTGTTTCCTTTAAAGCCAATGAACAATGCACTGATTGTAATACAAAGATTAGTATGTGTTTTGTTTTCTTTGGTGTGGTTTTTAAGATGCGCTGTGTTATATTGTACATTGTAGTTTTATATCAGTCTAAAATTATTGTACTTCTCTCGACTTCAATTAATTTTGCTATTTTTTTCCCCTGAAGGATAGCGACGAGAGAAAGGTGTCTTATGTTGTCCCACATCTAAAGATGTCCCAATTTTCTTTCTTTCTCCATCCTGATTTTCTCTCTCCCCCCTTCCCCCCTCCTTTTTTTTTGTTGAAAACTGATATAGTGCTGTAGGCACAGAACAAAGTAGTCTCAGTCTGTTCTGAAGATCAATATCATTTTTAAGGTAATTCGACAACGCTTTACTGCGACCAGTTGCCTCACGGTTAACCTAAACAATATTGAATTGAAACCTGTTTGAGCGTCATTGTTACATAAGATAACTATTTTTAGTCATGTTTCAGAAAAAAAAAGGAGGGGGATAAGTTTTCGCCTAAATGGGAATAAAAAAAAAAAATCAGCATCTTAGCTACTATCCTTATCTTAAAAGAAAAAAAAAACAACTGTTTTTTTTTAAAGTTATTCCATAACAAAGTACGATAAACAAGCCATGTAGCAAATTGAAACCTTGATATTTTTAGGGTTAAGGTGCCTGTTCTGAATAATATTTATATTTATATTCTGTTTTATTTGCCAGGATCATAGAGCATTCCTGATGTCTAGTAGTCTTTGTTAGACTCACTTAGCCTTCTATCGCTAATAGCGTTGCATCCATTATAAATGGATTGGATTTTCTACTTGGAAAGCCGACTCGCGACCCCGTTCATGTATCAATTCCATATCCTAGATATCATATTTATTTTCGGCATATGATATGGTAGTGGGGGAAAACAGAAACCCAGTAAAAACCCGTGTCCTCAGACAGTTTCTAGGAAATCTTTATTATTTCCAAGTTTGACTCTCAATTTCGCCTATTCATTTGCGATATGATCCATATAGATCAATTGCCCTGCTCTTGTTTACTTCTGCGCCTTGCATCAGTCGTTTTGCGGTGGCTGATTTTGTACGAAACGTCCGGGTTTGTGACGTTTCATGCAATGGATCTATAGGAAATGCTACGATCTGTTGTCTACAAAAGATGTAATGATCAGATCTCAGATATTGTTGGTCTTAGTCTTAAAATTGATTCCTTCCTGGCTCCTGTGAGGGCGCCACAGGAGGATTTTCATATCAGCTCTTTCCAATTTTACTTGTTGTCTGCGTTTCTGCCGAGATCTTCCCTTCCCGGTCCTTGTTGTTTGCCAGCCTCTTTCTTCTCTTCTTGCAATTTCACAAATGTATGGTTCTAGTCCTGGGAATTAGAGCTTTAAGGCTGAAAAACTATGTAAAGTATACGAAGAAGATTGAAAAGCAGTAGGCAGGCCAGTGATAAGAAGTGATTACTGTTACGAAAATAAGCTTCATTTTAACATGTAAAGATTCCGTTGTCAAGGGCTCAGACTAGTGTACACGATACAGTAAGTCTCTTCTCGATCGTTTTCAGTTAATAAATTGAAGACAAAAAAAGAAACTGCATGTAGCTGACTTTCTGCTGAGAGAAAACTTCAGTCTCAACTGTGCTTTGAGAGGTCTGATTTCTGCTACGTACAAGACACGCAGTGTGTACAACTTGTCAGAAGGGACCCCAATGACTCCATACGGGGTGACATGTACGCTCTAAGAAGAGGAGAAAGAGGAATCCGTCGAAGCCTGGCCTGCTACAGATACCGAAGCTCTTTTTACCTCATTTTCCATGTTTCTGGTCCAGTCTGTTTTCTGTCTTTATGAAGACGAGATGTTGGGGTTATCTGGCCCCCGCCTACACAAGCCTAACTATCTTGTTTTTATGTTTACAGGTATCCGGTATCCGGGTTTCTTCAAGACGCCGCCATTGATTTTTGTCACTGGCCTTTCTCAACAAAACATCTTTTCCTCTAAAACTTTCGTTTCCAGAAAATGGAAACTTAAATCTGCGATCTGTATTTTAATACTTTATGAACAAAATACCATTTTTAGACAATTTAGTGATGCCATTACATGGCTTTTTAAAATTACGAAAGATATAAATAAATAAATAAATGAAATAACTATAGTGAGCACGGTATTTGTCAAAGCAAATAAACCTGATGCTTGACCTCTCTATTCACCAAACTACAGCTATCTGGAGTCACTTAGGGCACTGCCCACCAGCTGAACATTCTGGCTGGTGCTGTATGTGGTTCCCTCTGTAAACCTGAACTCTGTCAACTCAATTATTTATGAGCGAATGAATGGATGGGATGCACTGCTAATGTGAATTCCAATATTATAGATCTACCTTCTCATTGCCCGATAAGAGATTTTAAAAGACACAGCTTGTTGAAAGCTTGTTAAAGTATTGAGAAATATCGACTTTGGCCAATACAGCGCATGGCAAAAGATACATGTGTATATGAGGAAAGTCGTTGATAAATTGATATAGAGCTTGTCAAAGTGGTCATGATGACTAAAATCTTATCGATATAAATGTAATCTGAAGATTATGCCACTAATTAACAGAAAAGATTGACGATAATGCACCACGGAGATAGCAAGTGGAAATCAATAAAGGGAAAAGATGGCCTATGACAAAGCTGGTATTTATTTAGTCATGTTGTCAGACCTCTGCTCTTCTCACACTTCCCCCTGAACTTCACTAAGTAGGTAAAAACATTGGTGTTGTCACAGTATAGGTAATTAATCTATTTCTAGAATAGCTTAACGTAATAACATCTCACTGAAACACCAAGCTCGTCGTAAAACTAGAAATATAATTATAAATGACTAGCTACTACATCACGGACGCATCTTGTAAAATCCGTACACCACAACACTTTTAAATCTTCCCAGAAATGTTAATACTCTTTTACTAGGAACTTTTACATTAAAAATGCATGAACATCTGGTGGATCTTGTTACACTCCCGACTGCAACGTCACAAATTCTCTTTAGTGCCGCAAAATAGGGACAAGGGCTTAGATTTCCCCCACTGACCTTATACTTCAAAAGAACCTTTCAAACTACTTTTCAGTAAATGTCAGTAGTATAGTTTTCTTTGCACAGGCAATCTCGACTTCGTTAGTAGAGAAAATAATGTGATAAACAGTTGGTCAGTGTTTTATGGGCGCCGATAGGTGTGAATTTCCAAAAATTCAATGTTCTAATTTGTGTATTTTAGACGTGGAACTACACAAATCATCTAAAGCTTGCTGCAGAGCGTATACTGCAGTTGGATTGATTTGAGTGGGTAATGACTATGTCTCTTCTAGATAAATGGTCTGGAAGTGTTGTTCGGACATGTTGGAAGAGCAGATTGCTTTTCTTTAATATACTCAGTGTCTGATTCAGTTATAGTTTGATAACATAGAGTAACACGCGGAAAGAAAGCCACATGAAGTACAAAGATAGCATAAGGCTTCACGAGGCAGAGCCATGACATAGGTGTGATCAGAAGACATAGGGGCCATTGTATGTTGGATAAAATAAAAACAAATAAACAAGGCAGCTAGAGATATTATGCTTGATACTTCCCGTCCATTGACTTATCAGCCTGATCTCTATCACTATGATCTGATTTCAAAGGCGCTTTAAAAAAGCTCTGGAGGCCAATGGATCTGTATGACTTTCACTTTGTCTCTCTAAGCTGTCACTGTGATGTGGATATGTCTCGCAGCCAGTCAAAATGAGACGTATGTCGAATTTTCACCATATCGGGTTTTGGATATCATGTGAAAGCTTATTTCATATCCTTTCAGGTGGTGAAAAAAGTTCTGAGCGAGCTTTATTCTAGCCAGAGATATTGCAGTTTAAAGAGAACAAGGGGGACCCCCAGCAATGACCGAAATTCCGAGAAAATTGAGTTTAAATGAACG
Organism: Peronia peronii; assembly: GCA_039654565.1. Taxonomy (NCBI): domain Eukaryota; kingdom Metazoa; phylum Mollusca; class Gastropoda; order Systellommatophora; family Onchidiidae; genus Peronia; species Peronia peronii. The sequence continues at coordinate 8,067 of JBCEWB010053991.1, read as the reverse complement.
GTCGAACGCATAAATCTACATACCTGCCTCACAAAAACCCAATTTATATATCGAGGGTAAGATCGACACTGTCTTGTTCAGAAATGAATACACTTTCGATTTCTGCAATAATAATAAAAAAATCGATATCTGACCCCTCTCATTACATTTAAAGCCCGATTTCTCTGTTCTAGTCCACCGACTTACGTGTCATTTCGACTGGCCGCGAAACATATGTTGCTTGGCAAGGCCGAGAATCATACCACGTTTTTACAGAGAGTTCTCTCTGCTAAAGGCATATTGTCATGTTGAAACAATGATAATCCCATTAATATAAGACAACAGAATGCCTAAAATGTCGGAAATGACCAAAATGTTATTCTGCTGTCTTATAGGCACTGGCTTGAAATTATAGGTACAGTGGATATTTTGAAATATTCATCGTGATCATAGTTCTAAACAACAGGATGCCCAAAAATTGAATTCAGAACTGGCCTGCATTTTGTCACTCATAAAAATTACTGCTCTCTTTGAAGCTGCATAAAAGTGACAGTCGTTTAACAGAATGGGCATATCATATTGAGATCAAGTGTTCTAATGTTTAAGATTTAAGAACTGTTATATATCTTTAAGACACTTGATTCCATATTGTATATTTCTCTGTTTGAAGGCTGCTTAAACTACTAGAACGTGCCAGCAACAGTAGCGATAGAGACTGTCCAACAATCAATACGATCAACGGAAAGAAAATGTCATGTGCTCAGGGAGAACTAAAGGAGATCATGATAAAAATGTCTCGGGCAAAAAAAAAGGAATGAAAAGAACACAAAAACACCAAGATAAATCAAACCCTTTAAAATCTTGCCTGTTGATCTCATTTTCACTAAAAGCTTCCAGGATAGCGACAGCTGGGAGAATTGAACAAGCTGACAAACCCCGAGGTCTGGGAGACGGGATGGGATGGAAAGGTGAAAACAAAGCAGATGGCTCGTGCCGGCCAGACTAGAAATCTAACATACTGTCACAAAACGGTATTTCCGCGAAGACGCTGTTCTCAGAAAATGGAGACTCAGTCTAGTGTCTTGTCGTTGAACATACAGTGAACATAATTAAATAAATAAATAAATAAATAAATAATCCAGTCTTTAGTCGCTGAAATGATGCACTACATTATTGTATTTCAGTATTACGAAAAGTAATATCTGAATCAATGTGAAAATCACTAGCCCGTTATTTAATGAGAGTTCATGGATAAAGGCAGGTCAAACAATGTCTTTGCATCAACAACTCCGATCCCATGCACGAAGAAAAAGAAACAGGTGAATTAGTGTCCATGAGAAATATTATGTGCAATCGTCCATTCAAGAAACAGCTGAGAAGTCCCTACAAATTGAGTCACAGGCGGTTTAATGGTGATGATAGAGGTAGTTTGTCAAAGTACGTTAGAGAAGAGGGTGAGTGGCCGAGACTGGAGGTTTCCAGAAACTTCTTCACTCAGCCAGTTCGTGGTTTTCCCTGGCCTCCAGTGGTTGTTTGACCAGTAGGCTTGATGGCAGATCTGGTGATAGCTGATCACTTGAAGCTGATTTTCTTCTGTAGGTTTTGTTCGTTTTCTGTTGTTGTTGTTTTTTTTTCTTGTCTTGTCAAGGTTGATAATGTTTCAACAAGGCAGATGGAAACGTCAGATAAAACTGTTCAGTTATGTCTACATGAAAGTGAACCAGAAAAAAAAAAATGGGAAGAGAAGAAGAGAAGCCAATGGGAAATGAGCAAGAGGAGGGGGGGAGAGAAGGGGATAAATGACTGATATAGGGAGAGGAAAGAAAAGGAGGCACAGTTTAACATACAGAAAACGTATCAATCTTTCATCATTACCATCAGTCTCCCAGAAAAGTTAGAACAGTTAACAAGAAATATCAACGATAAACAATGGTCATTAGAGAGTGGTGATAGCTGGCATTCGAGTTTCTTGTTTTGTTTTGTTTTCTGTTTTGACCAATCAAGTTTGTTAACACTAAAACAAAGACAGGTGGAAATGTTCACTTGTTTTTGTTGAAGAGAAGATACAGCAGAGAATGGGCAAGACGAGCGAAGATTGGTTGATACACAGAGGAATAAAAGGAGGGAAGGCAATGTAAATATAGAAGACCTGTAGCAGTATATAGCTATGTCGAGCAAACTTTCGTCATCGTCGTCTTTAAAATAATCTCGGAAACTTTACAACAGCTGAGAAAAAATATGAACTCTTACGAATGAGAAGAAAGTACAGAGAATTCAACCTGTGGGTCTGAACATAGCAGAGACAGTGTTGACAACAAATAAGGCCCACATAAGAAAACAAACGCAGAAACTCACGTATGACCTGAGAAAGTCAAGATTCCATGAGGCTGAACGCTGCGATAGGCCAGAGTTGAAAGCATGGAGCAGCGAGCTGGAAAAGAAAAACAAGGTGAAGAGAGATATGATGGTCATTGCGTGTTCATTTTCTTTTTCGACCTGATCTGTCTCTGTGAGCTGATGAGGAGACTGGGTAGATGGCTAGTGTCAGCCAGAGGGAGGTGCGTGTCAAGATGGCAGATTCTCCAGAAACTTTCTCCCAGTTAGTTAGCCAGATCGTGATATTCAGGCAATCCTTTGACTATCTCTCCAGTGGATTGTGTGACAGTTTTACTGATACCTGACCAATTCTCGATCCTTTTTTTTTCTTTCTATTACAATTCCTGCCAATTTTGAAAACGCCATAACAAGGCAGAAATAAAGGCTAAAATTTTGTCTACACCCGGAGAAAACCAGAGAATGCAAAGAGAGAGATGAGGCTTTTTTCTTTTCTTTTTTTTTCTTCCTGTCTCTGTCCTGTCAAATTTGATAATATCACAACAAGAAAAACAGAAATTTTAAAACTGTATCGACTTGTGAGAGTTAAACAGAAAAAATTGGGATAAGAGAACGAGACCATGGTGAACATGGGCAAGAGTGGGTGATGGGAAGAGGATTGATTTGAAATACATAAGAGGAGCCAGAAGAAGGAAAAGGCCTTGTTCAGACAATCCAGCTCGGCCACGTTGATTTCCATCATTTTATAGAAATACCAAGGATTTGAGATGACTTTAAACATTGAAAGAAAGAAACAGCAATCTGAAGAAGCCGACATGTTGAAAATTGTATAGACTGATGGTATCGGCCAAGTTCTGGAACTCTTGTGGTTTTTCATAGGGACAGTTATCATCATCATCATAATCATCATTTTATAAAAATGTCTGGTATGATAAGACATAGACTGTCAATCGGCAACTGACGCAATGCAATAAATTAAACTAACATCAATTTTGAACATGAAGAATGTGTATTCTGAAAATTGATGAAACAGATGGAGTGCCAAATTTCCCTGCCTGTTTAGGTCTTATTGAGATCAGCCTATTATCACCTTGATGATTCTCCTAAAAACGTAAAGGGCCTGATAGAAACATGGTGGCCTGTTATTCAACAGAGTGACTAGAGATGCGTAATCATATCTTATGGTATTTAGAGCAGACAAACTTTGACACCACAGGATAATGTCCAGTGAGAAAAAAACCTGGGCCATAGAAGTACATATTGTGTCAAAGAGGGGGCTGGGATGGAAGTGTTTGGAATAGGTGGACAGTGGCGTTTGCTGGAGAAAGTAAAATTGATAGCAAGAAATAGGAAGGATATTCCACAAATAAGGTAAACCTAATAATAAGGACGGCCGACATGTCATGATATCTGCCCTAGACTTGACACCTAGAGAGGGACAAAGAGAGAGAGAGAGAGAGAGAGAGAGAGAGAGAGAGAGAGATCTAGCGCTAGAATCTATCTGATGTCAAGAGGAACCAAAGCGTTAACCTTCAAGCAGCGATGGAGGATAAAATTAGTGTCCTTTGCTGTGAGCAGTGACCATCCTCGTCCTAATTAATTCATTTCTCCCATTATAGTGTTTAGACAACCGGAGTTTGGTTATGTAGATCATCTGTTGTGTGGACCAAGACTGTCCACTGACCTTTTATATAATGCCCTTGGTTGGTCTATAACACTGATGTACTGACACCTGCCATACCGTGGTTGTCGAGATTTATACAGTCCATGGACTGTTGCAATGTAGTCTTTGAATCATAAGAGTGCCGCCATTATCCAGGCTATAGGTCTGTGCCCCGCCCGGTCAATGGACATTTTGGAGGATTTTTTCTTTAAGCTTTTGAGTCGTGTGACGTTTCTCCACCAACTCTTTGCCCGACTTTTAACTGCCAAGGGTTCTTTTAGATGCCCAATCTATGTCATCAGATCTTTGAACAATTTTTTGATACAGTTATGATAGCCATTGGGTTGTCCTATTCAAGAAAGCTCGGGACAGTGAATCTTCCTCATTCCCCCCAATAGGATTTGAACCCGCTATACTCGATAGCCAGACACCTAACTCTTCTACCACCCCACTCACCCCCCACTCCTCACCTCCCTTCCCGGGAGACGATATATTTGTTTTGTATACATTATGCGTAGATGCAGACTGGATGAGATACAAGTCTTGTGGGCGATTGAACATAGACAAGAGATGACTGAACACCACAGAGGTGAGCACGGGGGTGGAAGATGATGGGCCAAAGATACCTCAATACATACCGTCATAATGGATGTTCCATGCAGAGGGATTGTAGAGATCGGTTTATACGTTTTGATTTTTTTCCCCCTTCGTTAATACATTCTTTCTCTTCTCCAGCCTCTGTTCTTTTCCGAGCTGTTGAATAACGTGTGTTAAGATGTCCTCTGTGAGCACATGTAGCCGGGAATGAATGGGACTCAAGTGTGACCAGAGAGTTAACTTTGCAAACCGATATTTGAAAGCTGAAGATGAAGACGGGGGAGACATGTGACATCTTAGGGAGAGTTAATGAACACTGCCATAATGGACTTTCTTCGTAGAGGGTTGTTCTAGATAGACTGCGGCTTTTGTACTAAATTCAACAATGGTGTTTTGCATAAATTGTCAGACAAAACAGTAGAATGATCGTCGTCACATCGTTTTCTCTTTTTTTTTTTATTTCTGTTGTTTCTTCCTTTTGGTCTCTTCTTCAGTATACGTCTGCCCTTTTTGGACTTTTGAACAGATAGATCTTAATAGCGTATGTAAATTTTCATATTTGGGCATATTTAGCGTGGACTGGACGGGAGAAAAATTTTAGTGTTATGGGAGATTTAACATCAGGAAGTGATTATGTGAACATCTCTGTAAGTGAGGACATAAATGATAGATGACATGACAAGCAGACATAATGAATACTTCCAATGGACATAGACGATCCAGAGGGATTGCTCTAGTGAGACTGGAGATTTTGTACTAAAGTCGACAATCCTGTTTGCATATATTATTTGCCAAAATCAGTTTAAGATATTTGTGACAGCATCTGCTTTCCGCCTTTTCACACCCTATCTTTGCTCATCTCCTTTCTTTTCTGTCTTCCTTATTTGTGTTGGGATTTGGCAAAATTCTGTCACTCAGTGAATTGTGTTTGCAGGTCTCTAAAATATGCGGATATACAATAAACAGCTGCCGTGTATCTGTTGAAGAGCACAGTCCAACTTGTGCCTAAATTACAATTTAACAGTTTTCAGTCACATACCTCACGTCTTTATTTATTAAGTTATCTTAGTCATGAATCCAAGAAGTGACAAGAGGATTTACATCTTTCAGTTTTAATGTGAAATACAATGGTTGATTCGTATGTTGATTTGAAACGTACCAGTCGATTATTTTGATCGTTTCCTGTGTAATGAAGAAGACACACATAGGCATTTTTTTTTGCATTAGAATCTTTCTCTGCACATTATATTGTATTATATGTGTGTGCAGGCTATAGCATGTATGTGTTTGATCATGTCGAATCAAACGTTAATGTGAATCTATATCAGTGTATCTGAAAGATCAACAAATGTAACTGATAATGAGTCTTGGACATAATATTAAAGAATTTAGCCAATCATATAATATTATAAAGCTGGCATGCAAAAACAGCCTATGATGATCGTCATGGAAATAAAATAGCATCTTTTTACACACTGCTTTTCTTTTCACTATCTCTGTGCCTTTTTGACAGCCGTAAAATAACTCACTTGAGTTACAGTACGTGAGAGTTTTGGTCTTTGAGCTATACCCCTGTCAACATAATACATCTGTGTGTTTGCTGTTATGTACTGCTTACATTATGCTTTTTGATCGAGCATGCATAATATATTATATCTATGGGACACAAAAACATTGTATTTATGCCAGTGTGATCTAAAGATCAAAGGACGTCGGGGGAACATTCGGCCCTCAGAAATCAGTCGTTGGCCAAAGGGTAACAAAAAAAAAAGAAACATAAATAATTCAATTGATATGTAAAAAAAAAAAGTCTAAAATGATCCTCATTACATCCCTCTTGCCATCTCTTTCTCTCTCTCTCACTCTCTCTCTCTCACTCTTTCTCTCTCCCCTATCACTCTGTACTTTTTCATTTATAGAAGGGGAGGGGTTAAATACCTCATTCTATTTATGACAAGTGGGAGGCTCTATAATGTGAACCTACAGCTCTAATTATGAATTTTTATTAGATGTGTTTGCACGTCTCTGTGTGTTAGGACACGCGTATGTATTTATAAAAGCACAAACTAAATATGAATTTCGGTTAGTGCAGCTGAAAGGTCAAAGGGAGGTAACACAGGCAGGCACGGGATCAACTGGTTGGACAAGAGCTCTGGCCAAGATAAATAATTCAGAACAGCCAAAATGTCGCTACCTGGACATGTTTTTCTGCTTATGTACACCTTCGATCTGGTTCCCTGCGTGATCTGTCTCTTCATCGTTTCAGCCTGTGATTGAATTGGGGTATCGACTGTTCACTTTTTTGTTTGTCAGTTTCACTTCAAGCTATTAGATGCACATCTTCTATTATTTCATCCATCTTGGCTTTACTTTCCATCTGGTTTCATGCATGCCTTTCTTTTCTCCTGTTTATTTTTGCAGTGTTTATTTCTGCCCTCTACCTTGGCTCGATCTGAGTTTCCTTATCTCGTTCTTTCATGTTCTTCCCTATCGTTGTTTTTCTCATTTTCTTACTCTCTCTGTCCCCTTCTCTCTCTCTCTCTCTCTCTCTCTCTCTCTGCATGTGTTATTCTTTAATTTTAAGCCCCTTCTAAACCGTTCTCTTCTCTCAGTTTCACACACACTCTGTCTCTCGCTCACTTTTCCCTCTGTCTTTCTATTTGTGACTGTCCAATCTGTTTTGATACTTTTCTTACTATCTCTCTCTCTCTCTCTCTCTCAGGCTTGCGACATCTAATCTTATCTAATATCTCTGCATATTTGGCTTTCTGATCATCCTCGTCCCCCACCCCACCCCTACCTCCCCCCCCCCCCTCCACCTTCTCTGCATCTTCACTGCTCCCTGGCTTTTTCACCCTCTTATTGCCCTTCAAGCTAGAATGAACGCTTCAACTATTCTATCTGTGCATCGCTCTCTCCTTCTCTCTGTAACTCTCTCCTTATCGGCCAATTATCACTATTCCTCCCCCTGCTTCACTCTTTCATTCAGTCTGAATTTGACCCTTAATCTCATCTTTTATTTCTGCTTCCCTTTGGTTCTCTCTCTCTCTCTTTCTGTGCGTATGTGTGGGTGTGTTGCAATCTCTTCTTCTCTCTGTCTCTTTATCTCTAAATTTATCATATTTTAAACTCTCTTCTTCACTCACTTATTCCAATTCATTCACAGCTTGATCTCCTTTTCTACTCTCTGTCTCTTTTTATCGAGCCTCTTATCATAATCTCTCTCCTTACTTCACTCTCTCATTCCATGCTATATCTCCACATCCACCCTCAAGTACAAAGACCTCTAGTGCATCGGACCCACTAGAGATCGACACTTATCTACAAAGTCCATCTCTCAATTTCCTTTACAAACGGAAACGGAGGTGTGGTCGCTGTGTAATAGCCATGGTAATGGGGAAAACTACTACAACGACTGCCAGATAGATAGATAGATAGATAGATAGATAGATAGATAGATAGATAGATAGATAGATAGATAGATAGATAGATAG
>JBCEWB010053948.1:1161-14023 GCA_039654565.1 Peronia peronii | reverse complement strand
TGTATGTATGTGTGTGTGTGTGTGTGTGTGTGTATGTATGTATGTATGTATGTATGTATGTATGTATGTATGTATGTGTGTGTGTAATGTATGTAGGTATGCATGCATGTTTATATGGATGTGTACATGTATGCTTGCATGTATGCAAGCATGCATGCATGTATGCATGTGTGTAGACATGCAGACATGGATGGATGGAGGGATGGATGGATGGATGGACGGATGAATGGATGGATGGATGGATGGATGGATGGATAGATGGACGGTGTATCTTTTTCATGGAATAATGGACAAAAACCAAACTAAGAGAAGATATTCAGAAGAAAAGCAGAGAACGCACTTTCAAATTGAAAATCTGAAAAGGGATAGGCACAAGGTGCCAATGTGCAAAATAAAAAATGTCCTAATTTTAACTGGATTGGGTGAATGGTTTGTTAGAAACACTGTTCTCCTAAGCGGAATTCAGAAATCCGGATCACCGAAAAATCCTCACTACAACCGTTCCAGGGACGACAAATTGTTCCTCAATAATGAGTTGTTTTGTTTAACGTCCCTCCCTAAACCCCTCCCTTGTAAAATCAGCGACCGTATTGCGATGTTCATTAATTTGTGCTTCTTGGTTAAATGGAAATAACTATAGTCCTGCCAAAACACACTGATACAAACTACACTAATCGCTAGTCTGTATGAAGATTCAAAGTCAAACTCTGCATTATGTCACCAAACCTGTTTCCACTTTGTGTTTTGTAGTCACCATTGCTCTTCGACCTCCAATATTTATTTGACTTGAGTTGGCCGGGACTCAAATTCAAATTAATCGGTCTTGAAAAAAAAAAATCTTTATCAGTTTCTGTTGCTTCAAACAATTCACGCATCCTTCATACAACCAAATGAGCTGTCTGAAAACTCGCAACCCACAAACTCTGTCGTGATGAAACCTCGCCAACCTTCCCGTCCGCTGGTTACGCGGTTTCATCACGACAAAAATAATGTAATGAAACCTCGCATCCCACCGCACAGCCATATAAATTGTATAACAGTGATTTCTTAGTAGTAACCAAGTTCCAAAGGTGTTTTCGTTTATCTGTAGCAATTTTGATTCGTATACGCCTTCTTATTCACAGGTAAATCATTTTTTTGTCTGTCCTGTAAAATTTTCCTTCCTGGGGTTACGAGGTTTCGTTACTCCACCAGCGATATGCTCTACTTATTTTCTATCAATATGATCTATTTTCACGGCTGCAAAGTTGTTGTCGGTGTGCATTTAAACGTAACGGAACAACATTCTTCATAATCTCTGAAGGACTAGAATATGATGACTTAGTGATAACTTGCACGGGGTTTCGAAAGTTCTGTTTAAGTATTTGCAATCCAATTTGCCCTTGCTAATTAACTACAAAGTTTAAGCAAACCTGTGCAATCTTCACCATCGTCATCGTTTTCCTTTCTGTCTCTTTATCTCTCCTCTGCCCCCCCCCCTCCAAACCACACATAGCTACTACCATCATTACCTAGTATTGTTTCGCTCCTCTCTCTCTCTCTCTTGACATTTAACGTTGTAACGGAGGCACTTTGGAGGTTTTAGATTTAGTTTCACTTCATAAAATGATTTTTGAAAATGGCAATAGCTTTCGCAGATAGTGATATCAATGATGGTGACATGGTTCAGACAGAGATATTTGGCGTGATGATACCATATAAACGTAGTTTTACGTATGCCTGTGGCTATGTTAAAAAATAAAGCACATCATATGACAGAGAGAAAAAAAAAGGTGGGGGGGGGGGGGGCGGAGAGAGAGAGGAGGAGAGAGAAGCAGGAGAAAGACTGATAGGTATGTAATAGATCTTAAGTTATACCGAGACAATCACATTTATAATTTTAAAAAAAGTATTTTCCTTCCACTAAACGGTGATCTGAGATCGGCTGCAAGTTTTTGTGTTTTTTTTTTTAAAGCCGATTATGAGACTTATTGACTGCAATTTTCTTTTGTTTTCCAGCTAATCATTTTTCTTATCTCTGTCTCTCTCTTCTTTGTGTATGTGTATGTGTGTGTGTGTATTTATGTATGTGTATAAGTGTACGTTCTGTAAATCCTTTATTTGAAAGTCTGTGGTTGATAATTAATATGATAAGTTCTGTTGTTGTTGTTGTTTTACTGTTTTTTTTTGCTATGCTTTGTTCTGTTTTTACACGTGCTACGTTCTGAGCGACTTTGTTTCTTCCATGTTTCAACAAACACGGTAACTTGTGCCCTGTCTTGTTTCACAGTGGACCATCAGTAGAGGAGGAGGCGAGGGAGGGGGCAGAAGGGGGGAGGGGAGGAGTATAAATTGTGTAAGAGCTGTAAAGATGTATGTGGGGATAGGACAAATGAAAGGGCTAAAAAAAAATGTCGAGACGTTGAATGATCGAAATTGAAACGTTCAGGCCAGGAATAGATTGTTGACATAAGAGATCAGCCTCAGGCAACACTAGGCGGGAAGATTTTCATAGGAAACACTGTCTGTATACATAATGCCTGAAACGCATTTGTTTGGATCAAAGCTAGGTTTTAGAATGGTCATAGAAGGGCATAAAGGTCGTCTTCAGATGAGACCTTCTTTACAAACCTGGCAAGGCCCTCTGACTTGTGTACGAAAATATTTCCTGTTAGACTATCAATATCTCATTATCTGGATAAGAAACTATTTCTTTTGGCCGAAGCCATGAAGAAATTGACAACAAAACATTATACATGTATACTGAATGTTCAATTATCTCTACACAGTAATCACCTGGTAAATTTGTTGAAGAACAAGGGATGACCATTAGATCCTTTCTACATTATGGGCTACTTAGAGAGCAAAATGAAGGCCGATTCATTTGGGATTAGGGCGCCTGTTAGTAAATGTAATCAATTCATGTTTTGTTATCCCTTGATCTTTTTGTTTGCTGAAATTTACTGATTTATTCCCATATTAACTTTTTCGCTACATAATTTTTTCCCCCATTTTTGCATAATTTTCTGAGGAAGAAGCTCTTTTTCAGGCCGATTGAACAACTTGTCGGGTGGAAACAGAACATTCTAGACCGATTGATAGGCGTGTTGTAGTTGGTAGTGAATGAGTTAAATCACAATGCTATCTGTTCAGTTATTGCTTCAAAAGGTTAGTTTCAGTTCACTCTGTATGTAACACAAGCATTTTCTTATTTTGATTATTCATCCCCCATTCTTATAACCACTTACTCATTCAATGCAAGATCTGCATCCAAGCCGGACTGAATAAGATTAACCTGAAGTAAAGAAAAGTAGACCTATTATAAATCTAAAATATTACCCATTATAAGATGTGATCGGTTCAAAGAATAAATAACATAAAAATGCAGTTACATAATATCTCTTTAAACTGAATAAGAACAACAAAGTCTCTGTATTTGGTAAAATCTTTCATTCATTTAATCATACTGTAAACTGTCAAATAAGAGTAAAACACTTGAATCCTGCATCAGAAAAGCAAATATATCTAACTCATTACAAATACATGTACATGACAAATTTACAAATCTTCTGTGTGTCTTTAGCTTATTTGCACACTTTCATATCCTGAGTAAAAAAGATTTTTATAGGGGGACAATGGGTTATCATCATCATTTTGCTCACCACCTTTTCCAAGATATGAGCCTTGGGTCAGAGACCACCACTAATTCCTGATTCTAAGAAAAGTTTATCCTTCTACACCAAGAATAAACATTGTCCAGACATCTCCTCTAAGTTATCCTTAGCCTTTTCACTTGTAAAAAGCTGAGTCAAGTCAAAAGTGAATGATTCTTTTTAACTTATACACAAGAGATAATTTTCATCCTCATGTTTTGTTATTGAAAAGTGCTTCCTATATTTTTTAAAATAAAAACACTAAACAAAATTAATAAAGAGAAATTAAAATGCAAAACATTCAAATCTCTGCAATTGTGTTTTGATAAAAGTAGAAATAGATGCCATAATGTCAAAACAGAAGACACATTGAAAAGAGATACATTCACATAAAATGTGCTCCAGCCTGGACAAAATTGTCTACTTTGAAAGATGAGATTTTGAAATTACAGACAAATGGATGCTGGAACTGTGTCAGATATAATATGAGACATCACATTCATGTCTAATTCACAGATACAATGATCTGCACAATTTCCTTCCCACTGGCTGTCCTTGTATAAAAGTCTCTAACACAGTACTGATGAGGCCATTAATTTCTCTTGAACTCTATGATATCATTGAAATAAAAAATACCTCCTGATCTTCTCTATAGCCAAATACATGGCAGACAGTAAGGAAATATGGACCCCAAAAAATGTCTGTTTTGGAAACATTCCTAAGATAGAGAGTACATCTTTTCAGTTCAGTTTCATAAAATGATAAGATTAACAGTTTGGTTTGCAAAGGCTTTGATTATAATTTGCTGCCCCTGGAACTTCTTCTAGCAGTTCCTTCCCCTTCATCTTCTCTCTCTGATGGAGGAGGCGGGTTCTCAATGAACGGAAATACAAATGGTGCATGTAGTTTCAAAGTGTTAGGCTTGTCCTCTCCCCATACCCCATCATCTGTCTCTGTTTCCTTTCCCAGAGCAGTGTCAAATACATCTTTGGTAGATTCATCTTCTCGTTCTTCAGAGATTTTATCTTCCACAGACCCCTTCTGAAGATCAAGTTGCACACTCTCATCTTCTGTCACAAGTGCAGATTTTGATGATGGTACAGGTTCAGCTTCTTGGCCTTGTTCAGGGGATTCCAGTTCATCAAAGATCTTTATCAGATGATTCAGTTTACAGGACCTCTCTCCTCGACATGGCCCACCCAACTTTAGAAATCTAGCATTGAGACCAACCGCCTAACAGAAGACAAGAAGTTTCACAAATGATGAATGAAAACCACACAAATAGATAATACACAAAGAGGAACTTGAAGACCAAGGAATGAGTGCATTCAAGTCTATTTTGAAAGCATTTACCTCAAAATAAAAAAAAAAAAGTATGTTCTGTTAGCTCAGATTCATGTATCATGGTGGGTGATGCTTGCACCTTAAATTTTAACTGCTAAATTCATTAGGGCTTCCTCAGCCTTGGCTTTAAAAAAAATGATAAATGCCTTGCAGATACTTTTCTTTTTGAGGGTTTCACCATCAAATACTGAAAAACAAGTAAAAAAAAAAAAAAAAAACAATAGAGAGAAAGAAAAAGACAAAGAAAAAAGAAAGAAAGAAAAACAGAAAGAAAGAAAAAAAAGAAAGAAAGAAAAACAGAAAGAAAGACAGAAAAGAAAGAAAGAAAGAAAGAGACAGGTTCCTTGCAAAAGACTTGAAATAGTTAAATAGGTGAAACAGCAGAATACCACTAAACATCAGTACTTATTCATGCACACACACACACAAACACACACACACAAAATGGGAAGAAAATGAAAAAAGGCCCTTGAAAAACTAGGTGTAGCTCCAGTGTAAAACAAACAGTGACTGTGTGCTCAGTGTAACAATAGACATTTCATGAGTAGGACATGAAGAACAAAGAACTTCAAGAGATCTTATCATGTTTCCTGTATATATATTGACATAGTTATGAGACTATCATTCATCTTGTCTCGATTCAAAGAATTTGATATCCGCAAAATCCCATCACAGTTCTGGGTGATATTGTTCATAAAGTTCTTGTGCCCTCTTCCTTAATGTGGCAAACGATTTAATGTACACTCCAGGGAAATCTGATGTTTACTCAGCTAGCCTACTTTTCTTTCTCTAAGACCCCTTTCACTATTCAGTTCTTTTCAAATATGTGTTTAACTGCTTTTAAGAATGGCAGGCTTATTGAAGACATTTTTTTAACCATTTGTATAATGCCATCTGATAACACTGATGTGAATATTAAATGTTTAAGTAATAGCATTTGTAATATCCTGGTTCTAACTTTTTTCTTCTTCAAACTTAAAAATTAATATTTCTCCTGTTTTCTACAACCTTTATTTGTTTCTCAGTCTGAATAGTATAAAACAATATTGTTATTGTTGTTTTGAGTTGTTAAATATCCGTTAAATAAGTCAAGAGAATTTATACCCAATTTGACCTAAACTTGAAGATATATTTAAACAGTATGACTGTAAACAATAAGTCTGCAATAAAACATAATAAATATTCCCTAATTGATTTGGACATAAATTCCAGATCGTCTAGCCTTGACTTTTAAATCTAAGATGAATGTGCTAATTTAAACTGTGGCAAACTTTTAATCTCTCAGCACTAGATTGGGCTATATTACAATGAAGAAGACCTGGCTGGCTATGGTTACTGGAATAAGCTGATAAGCGTCCCTAGTGCGTCTTTTAAAAATAATCCATGTTTTCATTTCTTCCTTCTCATTTTCTTGCCTTCACTCTATCAACTGATTCACTAATTAATATCTGGCCTCTTGTGTGATAATTTCAATAGGCCTAGACCCCTTTTTGTATTTATTATTTATTATTATTATTATTATTTTGTATTCCTCCGTGATTAAACCATTAACACAAAAAAGCAGATAAATTTTCTCATGTTGAGAAAACATTATTTTTTTCTCTGCACAAACACATTTTGCAAAACATTTGAAACTCTAGTGGTTTGCTACTGCTGGGCATATCACATTTTGTGACGTATTGTTTAAATTAGTCTATACCTCAAACAATGGTATCATTTCATGCGGCGACTTCCAAAAATGTTAAAAATGGCATTCGTGTTTTGCTGGCAATCCTTATGTATACTATAAATCTGTGTCATGACACATCTAAGGAAACTTTTCATTTACTGCAACAGCATTCAGAAACCTAAGTAAGATCTGGAACTCCAAATTGATTTCAGTAAAAATAAAGCTCAAAATATTCAACTCAGATGTTTTATCAACGCTTACATATGCCTGTGAAGTTGGAAAATGACAAGGGGATAGAAAGGAGACTGAATGGCTTTGAAAACAAATGTCTATGGAAAATTATGGGCATTAAATGGAATGAATTTAAAACAACAGAAGAAATAAGGGAAATTTCAAAGCAGCCCCATGCAGCAAAAATAATTAAGAAAAGAAGATGGCGCTACATTGGTCACCCGTGTAGAAGGGAAGACAGCAGAATATCAAAACAAGCACTGACCTGAGAAATCGAAGGCAGAGGAAAGAGGGGCAGACCAAAAGAGACACTTAAAAGAACTATCATGAGAGAGACCAAAGAAACAGGAATAGAAAGCATGAGAAAAGTGGTTGAGACAGCACAGAGAAGATCAGAATGGAAGAAGACTGTGATGGCCCTATGTGACATATGATGGCGCGGGAAGGATTTCTGATTTCAGATTACAAACAGGGACAGAGAAGAGATATTATTGGTTCATCTCCATTTATGGACAATAAAATGCATACAGAAATATTAGCTGGGAAAAATAATTCCTGAGTATTACAACACATGGAAAGAAGGCATTATATTCATAGCTCATAGGAAAGATGACTGGGTGCTGATTGTATATTGAAGAAAGAAATCAGCTTTTACAGACTAAATCTTTCGCTACAAGAGAAGGAAAGAGAGCTATAAGAGGGATGTAAAAAAATGAACTAAGATAAAAAATGCTGAACACTTACGAGATCTACAATGAATGTATCGGTGGTATCTGCTTGGTTGGCTGCAATCACAATCTCATTGTTCAGTTCTGAAAGAATCAGAAGTTTAAGTCATCTTTATGAAACACAAATATCTTCTACATATTCCTTTACATTGGTCAAATTCACAAACTGAAGTACAATGTCTACAAATAAAACTTGTGTCTAAATTGCTTCCAAAGCAGTCAGACAAAACAACTATCATTTGAATGAGAACTTGTTAAGCTTTCTTTCTAGCAGTAAGCACTACATGTGGTGGGCTACAAAATAAAAGATAGTGTAAGATTTTATCCAGCTATATTCATGCACTTTTCACACAGCAGATTCTTGACTTTTTGCTGAAAAAATGTTGCTGTTTGTTGCTGTCTTATTTAATCACTATGGAAATATAAACCAACTAAATTTGGGGAAAATAAAATAGTCTTTAAACCATTCAGAATGTTCATCACATACCTTGAAACTTATTTGCACATGAAATTATATCTGATACTGTGGTCATTCTATCAAGATTCATCATAATGCCGCTGGTCTGGATAGGGCTGGGTAGCTCCTCTGCCTTCAGCAGGCCAGGCCTGCTATAGAAACGATCCCCAATAACAAACAAGTGCTCACTCACTCTTTCACACAGTTTTAACCATGGTTCACTATCCTGGTGAAAATAGCATTGATAAATGTGATATGGTACATCAAGGAAGCCACTGAACATAACGATAAGAAAAACCATATCATCATCTTCAAATTCATCATAAAATAAAAGAGAATTTCTCTTGTACAAAAGGAAAGCAGCTGCTCTAGCTATCTCAAGTAATGTGAGAACTAATACTTACTGCCTACCGAAACATTTTATCATTTTTCATGTAGTTATGCAACAATAAAATAGTTATATATGAATAATGCTAGTTAGATATGATCAAAATCCGTAAATTGTGTAAAATAGCTAGGGACAGTATGACAGTAACAAAGTTAAGGAATACATAAAGGAAATCATGTACAATAAAATGATCCTGGCACTACTAACACTTTATTTCCCTGAAGCTGTTCTGCATGTCATTTTTCAACACCAGTATATATAAAAGTTGTCCAAATCAATCACAGAGCCATTGTAACAGGACTATAAACTTTTATCTCAACTGAGCCTTTGTAGAACATCTCTGATGCAAAACAGTTATCGAATACTTCTGTTCTAGCTATGACAAAGAAAGACATTTGCAAAAAGTTAAAAGTATTTTCTCTAAACATTGCAGCTCACAATTACCTCGCCTCTGATTGGGTCAATGATAGCAATAAGAGAAGGATATTTGGTAACGAGGTCTGCCCAAAAGTCTACCATGTCATCTGGTGTCTTCAGCTGGCCAGTCATGACTTCATATTTTCCCTTCTCCTGAGATAAAAAATCATATTTTTCAATCCCATCCGATTACTGATGTTCGTGATTCATATGTACAAAGTTCAAAACATCAACCGGTGACACAATATTCATACTTTAAATTGCTTGATTTCATAATATACTATAAATGAAATGACAATGAAACTTGTGCAACAATCTCTCTTCATCTTTTTGTTTAATGCTTATTTTCAAACCCAGATTGAGAGGGCAGGTTTCACCAATAGAGTACAGCTATCAGGAAACCACTTATCACTGCATTTACTTTGATATTGACTTCTCTGCAAAATCAGTTGGATTGTTATTTTGCTACCATGTGAACAATTACCACCTTACAAGGTATATAGTAAGAGGCAGTCATAGACAAAGGAGACAAAGGAAGAAATGGAAAGACAACACCTGAGAATGGACAAGAATGTCATAGACTAAATTCCAGAGACCAATATAGGACAGAGAGGAATGGAGGAGTTTTTTAACTGGTCTCAGCTTCACAGACACCACTATGACATTGGCAGAGATCAAAGGATAGGTAAAGATGATCATGAGGAAAGAACACTTACTGAATCAAAGAACTCATGAGCAGCAGCGTTGATGGCCAAATACATGTCTTCACCTATGGTCAAACCCTGAGCATTGACAGCCTCTTGGAGCAGGTCCAGAGCTTGGTTGGGTGTGTCAAACTGAGGACACAGGGCTCCACTCTCTGTCACTAGCTTAGCATTTGGCTGGACAATGAAAGCATAGAAAATCATTTTAGAACCAGAAGAGAACCCACAGCCTTCATGGGAGATTTTTTAAATATAGGTCAATCTGATACTGCCCTGCGACTCAAAGTGTATGGCAAGCGTGCGCACCTCGATGTTGGTATTTTGGATGATTACTCTAAATGCTACTCTAAGAAAATGTGTTTGGTGTTTTTAACGCTTCATTCTATCGAATTCATATCAAACACTCTCACGAGTTGACTATTCAATTAATATTGTTTTTTTTAGGATAACGTCAAACAGTCAGCTTTTTCGGCTTTATGTAAGAGAAATACAGATCTTTAAGCAAACAACGTTCTGTGCCAAATGTTATATAGATACATTCAGTAGTTTTGGAGTCTATAAGCCTTTCATGGGTTTTGTTGCATATTTGTAGTACAGATTAGCTCTTTGTAGCTGGTTATGACCTCCTGCCTCATTTATCGCATAACTGGGTGAAATGACTCTGAGGTCAACTTTTTCATGTACAAGGTGATTGATGTCACTGGAAAGGGAAATGAGTGTACATTTCTCTAGTGAAAAAAAAAATTATTTAGCTATGACATTTCTGTGATAAGATAGTCACAGTCAAAGACAATTCTTGCGACCCCAGGAGCAGTAAAATCTTATTTCCTCAATTAAATCCATTTGAACTTTGACATCCAGCAACATATCATGATAAAATATAGTACTTGCAATATCATCCACTAAAGAGTCATGAATTTGATGAAGAATCAAATTCTGAGAATTTTGGAAGGGGCCAAAAAAAAAAAAAGAAAGAAAAAAAGAAATATATCACTTGCACCCTCCTGTGTTGCATGAAATAGTATGAACTTCAATACAGAACTTATCAATGCTTTGGGTAAAGAACTGAATTTGATATAAGACAGAAGACTTACCCCTTGCTTTGCAGACAATGACTTTGCTATGTGATGGTAAATTTGTTGAATATGCTCAATACTCTGTCAAGAGATGAAATACATACATATAAATTGTTTAATCAGGGAAAACTGTGTCAGATTCCACATGATGTCGCATACTCTGCAATTTATAGTGAGCCATTGACAGGGACAAAGATATTATGGTGAAATGCCATTAAATAGTGAAATTGGATAAATATTTTCTCTATAACTATGTTGCAAAAAATCCCATCTGGGCAGAGCCTATCCATCAATGCTCTTGACACATCTTTCTTCTCAAATGTTTTGCCCATTTCAAAAGTTCACAACCAACATTACATTTTTACTGCCTTAAAGTAATTATAACAATTTGTTGAAAGTTTGAGCTAGACTAGATTACATAAAGTGATATTCTATTAAATTAGCACCCATAAAGATTCCTACCTTGTCTGGAGACATGCTGATGCCAGGTACCACCATATATTCTTTGACACAGTTTGCTTTTCCAGGAGAATGCTTACCAGTTTGAATGATGGTCACCATTGGGAGTGGAATGCGAAATTCATGGAGGGCACCCTGTGGATGAAAATGACACCAATGATATCAAATTCTTGTGAAATATTGAGCCATCTCATCAACATCAGTTTATTCATCCTGCCCTTGACCCTCAACCTAAGCATTAAACAAATTTACTCATAAACACATTCAGTAACTATTGTCTGTAGCTAATATAATGATATTCAATTTTTCCCCTGAGGGCAATTTTTCCTCCACTTCATTAAAGCTGGCATAAGCTAAATCTTCATTAAGTTGGTTTTTCATAAGAATATTTCATTAAGCTCGTATACTAAATGCAACAGTTCTGCATTACGATGGATAATTTTAACTGATTCTTATTCTTTCACATCAGTAAAATAAATAAGAAAATTTAAAATGAAGTGAAGTCGACAAAAAATTGTGCCAGTTTGTAAGGAGGCATCTATTTCTGAGCATGAACTGTTTTTTTTATCTATTGCATTACGTGTCACAAGACTTTATATGTTAAGTAGCCAGGTGAAGTGAGTCACATGTTGTGGATTTCATTGGTTAAATGAGATACAACTGGCTATCACATCACTCGAATATGAAGGTCTCAACAGACAAGAGTTGTATCTAAATAAAATTTTTCATCACAGTGAAATTCAGTCATTTCCATGTCCACTGACTTCAATATAGATTATTATTCATCAAAAAAAAACTGACATAAACTAATTTCAGCTGGTTGAATGGCATTTGCCTACCTTAGAGCGAGCCAGGTTGCCAATGTGTCGATACAGTGGAATATCTGATGTTATTGCTGCGCATGCACAGACTGCCTGACTCAGTGCAGCCCCCATCTCACTTCCCATAGCAAAAGATTCCAGCGGTCTGTCTGGGATGATGGAAACTGAAGCACTGCTTTTTGTGCCCTTTCCTCTGAAAGTGATTTAAGATGGAGTTAGATAACTTTACCAACAAATCTGAGTTGTTTTTTTTTTTTAAAACAGATGAAGAGGAGAATGATTTGACTAGATTTAAATAGTATCAGAAAATGTTGTTTACTAAGTACTTTGTGGTTATGCTGAGAAAACAAAATAAAATAAAAAACATGATTACTCCCCCTGAAGTTCCCTTTTTGATGTCATGGGTATACTTAATATTGCAAAACTAACATTTAATTGGCAGTGATAGCATTAATTTAATGTTGCTGGGAAAAAAATGTACTCCTAACTTTTTCTGTGAAACAAGAGGAGATTTCTACCTAGCTTTATAAATGAACATGAAATGTGTAGCATTCTGAATGTGGCCAAGAGTAATTGTATTATTTACTCTAATACATTAGGATGCCTTATGGAGAGATTTGATTAATAATGAAAAGCAAAGTAATCACAAATTAAGTAGAATACAAAATCAGTATGTTTACATCAGACATCCATTTCAACTGATTCATGTGGATAACTAAACTGTAGCATATTAAATGCAGCTTTTTCAAGATTTATTCAAATAATTATATGTGAGTTCTGACAATTCCTTGTGAAGATTAAAGACAGACTGATATTTTACAATTGCTACACTATGTTATCATAAATATCTTCAATGATGAAGGTCAGCTTGTAAGTTATGTAATGCAGTAGTTTTGGGGGGGGGGGGGGGGGGGAGGGGAAGAAGGGGGGGGGGGG
>JBCEWB010053937.1:0-14024 GCA_039654565.1 Peronia peronii | reverse complement strand
TGTATGTATGTATGTATGTATGTATGTATGTATGTATGTATGTATGTATGTATGTATGTATGTATGCATGTATGCGTATGTGTCATTGTGTGTACATTATGCTTTTGCCTGCTTTTGAATATCTGTCTCTATGTCTGTCTATGTACGTGTATGTCTGTTTGTCCTTCTGTAAATTGTTCTGTCTGTTCTGCTGTCTATCTGTCTGTCTACCTATTCTTGTTCTGTCTCTCTCCCTGTTTCCATGAACCTGCTGATGGTTCTGTTTGTTTTCCCAGCCTGTCCTGTATCAGTAGGTTTCTTCTGCAGTTTTGAATGTTAAGAGTGGTTTTGTTTTTTTTTTTCTGGGCTTTAGATGTCTGCCAGATTTCTTCAGAGGACATTAATGGATAAAGATTGGGAGTGTTTTGCAAATTCGGCCAGGGAAGCAGTCGTCTCCGCCTGGACATTTCATCTGACTGTTAAACGCTAAAGGCATTCAACGTGCGCAACTTACACAGGAAGCTTTCGAAATATTATCACTTCTATCAGAGAAGGCTAAACGTCGTTTTTCCTTGCCCATGAAGAAAGAGAACTGATAAGCCAATGAGAATAGAAGATTCTAATGGTTGTCCGTATCCTTGTCTATACTACAAGTCTACAGAGCAATTCATACATGGCTTATGGACTCGTAAATTACTGAATATATTCATCTGAAATTATGATCACAAAAATTGCCGCCCAAAGATCTGTGTTTTCTACTTATATGAAACCGAATAAAGCATGTTTGAAGTTATTCTAAAAAGGCGATAATAATTGAATAGTTAATTCGTGGGGGGTGGGGGGGGGGGGGGGTATCCAAATTATACGTTCAATAAAATATGTAACCAGTCGTGCAGATACACGGCGGTGTAGGCTCGTATGAGTAACAGCCGCGACAGATTCATCGAGAATCCTACTCTCGGTCGTGATCCCTCGACTACGGCCCCTATTTTTGCATCAATAACTCTTTAGTAGAGATCTTATTGTAAACCACGATAAAATGATGAAGAGAATAAAAATAGTGATGCCATTGTTATACTCATCCCCCATACCAGTCAGGCAAAACTAATTACCAAATCAGTTCACTTCGGAAGGTATTATCTAAAACTCCCACAGACCGGAAAGTTCCAGCTGATCGCTGACCCGCACATTCAAACACGAATGCCACCAACTAGGATGGGATAAAAGCACTTAATTTCTTTTCCTCCACCTCCTCCAATCCTCCCCTCCGCCTCCCCCTTTTCCCTTCACGACTAAATTACCTCATCCACAATTAATTTGCCTTCCGGGGAGTACACACGTTTACTAATGGCATATCTTTTTTTAGCCTAGTCACATGACCGGTCTGGGCCTTGCATTACGTTTTACGTGGTTTGACAAAACGTTCTCTTCATGACAATTTAAATTATTCGCAGGAGCATTCAAATATAACTTTATACAATGTGAAAAGACTAACTATTGAATTACTTCATTCCTCAACCTTAGAAGTGCCAGGAGGCTGATTTGTTCAAACAGTAGGTCTTTGTACTCTGTAATAATAAGTCATAAAAGCTAAATGATTCTTCAGAGTTGTACGTTTTAAATAATCCTTCACAGTTGTAAGCTTTTAAATGATTCTTCAGAGCTGTGCGTTTTAAATGATTATTCGGAGTTGTAAGTTTTACACGATTCTTCAGAGTAGTAAACACAAGCGCAGCTCATGTTACATTTTTGTCAACAATATCAAATCTCAAAGCTACACAAGCTTAGCTTTAGCTTTGACTCCAGCGCTAACTATTGACATTTACAGAGTTAAAGATTATAAGTTGTTCACTATGTCTTAAAAGTGAGACCGCAAATACAAATCTCGATTTTGTGGAAACAGCGTTTTCAGAGGAAAGACGTTTTCTCAAATTGTTAATCACCGTTTTCAGTTTTGTTCGGAGTAATCGTGCAAAATCGGCTTTCGACAAAACAGGAATCGATACGGTTTTCAGAACATAAACTAGGTCAACCAGGAGTAAACAAAGTGGCATTATTAAGATATTAACTTATATATTGTGTTGTAATCGGTTCTTATCATGAATATTTTATCTGTTTATTACAAGCATTTGTCTTGTGTGAGAGAATAAACAGTACACTCTATCCCTCTGTGACGTCAGAGTTACGGGAAAACGCATTGATCGCATTCGAACCTTCTTTTTCTCCTCTCTACCCCTCCCTCTGTCTTCGGACTTTCTCTCTCTCTCTCTCTACCAATGTCTCCACATTCTGATTTTCAAGATTACGCACAATGCATACCCTATCAACAACAGCGCCCAAAATGTAAGAGAACCATTTCATCCATTGGCCATGCTAGCCTAGAAAGGGTACGTAATTATAACTGGGCCAAAGTTGACGTCAGAATAAATCTCTATTGGTGTGTTGACAGACACTGTAATGGTGTTAGCTTTCATCAGGAAATTACATCGACACAGCATTAGTGTCTTGCTGAGAAACGTTGTATAAGCCACGTTTTCTCCATTAGTCGGAGCCGGAATGGTGCAAAACAAGGGAGAAAGGAGACGCATTTTGCCAAGATTAACATAAAAATCCGATGCAAAGACACAACATTCAATGAAAACTGGGATAACCTGAGATCTGGTGTCAATGACCGTTTACATGCTGCTTGTTGTTTATG
Organism: Peronia peronii; assembly: GCA_039654565.1. Lineage (NCBI taxonomy): Eukaryota > Metazoa > Mollusca > Gastropoda > Systellommatophora > Onchidiidae > Peronia > Peronia peronii. The sequence goes on along the minus strand of JBCEWB010053937.1, from coordinate 11,347 downwards.
GTGTTGTGTGCGCGTGCGCTTCTGCGTGTGTGTATGTGTGTACCTGTGTGCACGTCCCAGGATAAAAATCTAATGACTAGATCTATAGGGCGAGCCACCTGCTAATCCTATTATTTTATTGTTGTCATTACTGTGGGTTTTTTGTTTGTTTGTTTGTTTTGTTGTTGTTGTTGTTGTTGTTGTTTTTCTTGTGTTGTTGTTGTTTTTCTTGTCGTTGTTGTTGTTTTCTTGTTGGTGTTGTTGTTTGTCTTGTTGTTATAGTTGTTGTTTTAGATGATCTCCAAAATAATATCCCCAGCCCCAATTTCGAAAGCTCTGTAATATTTCTTTATAATCCTGAATGGATAATAGTTTTAATACCGTGCGCTTTTTTTAAAAATGAAATTATCTTAGCACATCCTCCCTTTTTGTCCCTATTTCTTACAAATGTTGCCATAAACGACTGATATAACAAACAAATGCAACCACATAGTATGCTTACTTTTCTCATGTTTGCTTGTCTATTGTAGCAGTTAAAACCAGCCAGGAGAAGAAATTGAATGCCTTTGAGAACTGATATGTGAGACTGTGACAGGTCGTGGCCCTTTGTCTCTGGTTATGTCATCATGCACAACATTTTCTTAACATTAATATGTTATCTCTTCTTCCCCACAGAATGTTTTCAAATGTATGTAGTTATATAATTATTTCTTCACTCTATTTATTTGCTCATACGTTTTTTTTCTGTATTCTGTACATAGGCTCACAATCTGACACTAGATACAAGTGAGTATTAAAAAAAAAAGAAAAAAATATTTTTTCTCTTTCAGACTATTGTTTCAAGTGCAATGATGATACAATCTGTTATAGTCATGTTCACAGGGGAAAAAATTCGTTGCCAAATCTTATATTGGAGCCGAATTTTTAAATTTGACCAATCACTTTTAAAATGATCATGTATGTCCTAAAGATATTCATGTTTCGTACCAGACCACCAATTCCAACTGTTTGTTTGATATTGAGCACCAGTCTCTAAATCTTTCAGCAGTCTTAAACGTTACAGGACAAAAAGCACAAGAACAGAATTCACTAAATATTAACTCTTTCAATGTGTTTTGACGATATTTTTAATTTACACACCAAAAGTGTCTCATACAAAAAAAAATGAAAAATCAAACTTATACTCTCATAAACATTGAAGAAAGTTTCGTAGGAAAGTCTTAAACGTTACTGGATCAAACCAAAAAAAAAACTAATTTCCATTGGCGCAAATAAAATAAACCATATACTGTTAGTAACAGATTATCTGTATTTGTGAAACAAGATATGACACTGAGGATGATTAGACCACACTTATATATTTGGGGCACAAGGGGCAACTCATACTGTACTATAAAAGAAGAAAATTTCAAATTACATCTTAAATGTAACAGGACAAAATGCTAAGATGTTAATTTGAAATATATGAACTGAATGTATTGTGTGGGATAAATCAGAATACACTAACCTTGACAGCGCTTAAGAGATAAAACAGTATAATAAACTCGTAGTATTATCTGAAGCAAAAAAATAACATTGTAAACTTGGTTTTAAAGGTAAAAGGACTCAAAGAAATAAAATTTTTAAAAATGGGGAATACATTAAGAATAATGACAATTACCAGAACACATGTATGAAAAACAGATCAACAATGAAAGAGCACAATTCATTTGAATCCTAATTTTACAAGAGTAGATTTTATTTGCCAAATATACTGCAGCTAATCCAAACCATAAACATCAAGTTTTATCTCTTAGGTCCATCAGTTCTTTTACTTTACCACTGAAGAAACCCAGTGCCAGCAATCCATCAATAGTAAAATGGAGTGCAAAATGATCTAGGCAAACAATAATGTGATCTAAGCTCTTAAAAACTCATGAATGAATGTCAGTGACTGTGATTTCATTTTTTTCCCAATTAAAAACTTAATGGTAATAAGGACATAAAGGGACTCTTGTTTTTGTCCATGTTTGTCTTAATAGTTATCTTTACTATGTTCTGTCTCTTGTTCATAATTGTCGAGATAATTAACTCAACAGTACGAGGTAATCCCCATAGGAAATTGAAAGGTGAGAAAATACCTGATCAATTTCTCAGAGCAGACAATTAGTGTAATTGTCACAGAGATCCCCTGTCAATGACATCTACAGAACCGGTATTGACTACGCACGGTTGTCTCTCAGATGAATCAGAAACAGCAGATCAAACATACAATTACATCCTATCCTGGCCCCAGCTTCTCATAACAGATCAAAGAAATGTAATCTTCAAACAATGCAATTAATCTAAGCCCAGTTTTAGTACAGCACTGTAATTGGCAAGCGGCATTAGAATCTATGATTGACAGACTCTCTCTATCTTACACTTGGATCTTTTAAGAATCGTCCGCAGTTTCCAAGTTGGTAACAAGACGGATGGTAGAATCAAACTGACTTGATAAGCAAAAATAAATGCAGACTTGTATAATTTTGCCCTCACGCAATAGGTTTAGCGTGACACAGGTATCAGGGGCATCATAACTGTTTAGGAGCTGATCTAATATTAATCAAAACTGAAGTGCCCATCCTGAGGTGGTACCGGTGAATATGGATTGTAGTCGATGTGCTTGAGTCAAAATGAAAGGGGACCCGGTGAAAAGAAAGAATAAAGTGTTTTCTGTTACTATCTTCCATGTTCATATACATTACATCACTTCCATTCCAGCAAACAAAACTGGGAGAGACGTGGATTTTAATGTAACCTAAACACATTGTTGTAGAACCGAGTCTGTATCCGAACTTCTCTCTCATCGGTCAACCTCCCTCTCTCTGTATCGTGTTTCTGTTTTCTCTCTCTCTCTCTCTCTCTCTCTCTCTCTCTCTCTCTCTTCACATTCAAACCCTCTCTGCTACTATTTTTTGTTCATTCTTAACTCTTTTCCCTCTTGTTCTCTCTCTCTCTTGTTGTCTTCTCCCCCTCTCTCTCTTTCACTCTCTCGCTCTCCACTTCCTTCACGCTCTCTTATTGTCTTTCTCTATCTTTTAATATTGATATATGTGTAAATACACTATGGTGTGATTACTTTGATCGTGATTAATACTTTGTGAATGTTACGTTTTCATCTCACCCACCTTCACAAACTCAGGCTGAAGTTCACATTTCCCTAGTCAGATTTCAGTTGTTTTTTTTTTCTGTTGTTTTTTTCCGAACTGACAACCTGGAAACAGTTTGGGTTTCACTTACAGCCCGGATCAATGTTATTATGCCGACCAATAGAAGATAGTGTGACGTCATCCTCCGGCTAAATCTTGGAAATCCTCTGACAGATTTTCTAAAACTTATTCATATTGCTTAATAGGTAAACGAAGTCACACTATGCTTGCATGCTAGAGAGGAGAGAACAAAACTGTATTTCTAGCGCGACCTAGTTAATTTCCTCCCTCCTTTAACTCTCCTTTACCTATTTCTTACTTTCTTTTTGTGTCTCTTCCTCCCCGCTTTCCAGCAGTCAAAACATTATTTTTATGAAATATTTACATAACATCATCTTTTATCTCTGCATGTAAGAAATCTGGGAGAGGGGGTGGGGGAAGGAGAGCGTCTCTTCATCCTCTTCCCCTCTTCTCTCTCTCTCTCTCTCTCTCTTTCGTTCTCTCTCGTTCTCATACACATGAACAGACTTAGTTTTAGATCCACGCCTTCCTCACATTTTTCACACCAGTTCTCTCATTATCCGTTACATTCTTCATCCTCACTGTTCTATCGAGCTTTGGGCCTTTATTAACTTCTATTCTCTCCCGTCCCTCCCCACGTGTTTGTCTGTCCTTTTATGTTGTGATAAACTCGATACAAGTAGGCTAGTTATTTTTTTTTTCAAAAGACTGGGGAAACCTATAAAGATTATATAATAAACTCAAGCGCCTCCCACAAAACTGCGGTTGATTGGCAGAAAACGCTGAGACAGAACCTGAGTCAATGCAACTTTGGTGTCGATTCTTTTTTTTTTTTTTTTTCAGCTTTCACCGTCTGCCACTCCGACTACAAATAGAATCGTTGCTCCTATCTGGATTCAAACCTTGCATCCGCATGATTCACAATGGCATTCTGAAACCGTCTACAAGAAGAGAGAAGTGACATGTGAGGAAGGGGAAAAAAAGAACAAAAGCTGACTTTTGATTTTTTATGTATCATGTCTCATGCTGGGAACACCAGAAAGCAGATCTAGATGTGAAAAGCTTAGTATCCTTTGTGTACTGTACTTGACTTCAAAAATGTACTCAAAAAGTGTTTGAACTTAAAAGATTTTCAGTGCTAACCTCTTCTTTCGCTAGCTCTGCAAATACCTGACTGAGTAGGCAATTGTTTTAATTTTGATTCAAAGGCAATGAATTCTTCCGTTTTTCTCTAAATTTTCAAAAATTGACAAAGAACATGAAGACAAACTGTTGAGTGTAATTCAAAGGAAAACTGGGGAAGATTTCAAAATTATTTCTAAAGAGAATTACATCTTTCATTGAATAGATGGTAGATCGCTATAGAGGTCGATATTTTGCAGTTCAATGGAACATCTGAAAACTCAAGTGTTGTTATGCTATCTAACTGCCGCGGCTGGAAAACAGTAATCATTAAAAAATCATAAGCTGTTAAACATCACACTCACCCTGATAGGCGACAGTTCAATCCTAGTCGGTTTATGTCTTTAATCACTTCCAAGAAACAAACCAGATTGTTTTTCTCTCAGTTTGGTATAGTACAAAGCAGCATTGAGACATATCCACACCAAAACCTTGACTTGATAAAGTGACAAAGGATTGATTCAAATTTTCATTAGATACAGTTCATCTGCCTTTCATTTGTTCCATGGGAACTTGATTATGAACGTGATCCTAGCTCCACATTTTTAAAAGAATAAAGAATCAAATTAAAACCCAAATCTTGCAAGTTTCTAGAAATAAAATATAAAGGAAATAATCCCGATATTCCATCTGAGCGCAGATCCATGATTAAGTCAGGGAACTCGAAAAGAATTTGTAGAATGTAAAATATATTTTAGGTTTGATAATGTCTAGGAACCTTTGGCCTATAGCAAGAATATGTGTATAATGTCAATTGTCATCCACAGTTGTTGCAATGTTTGGGGTATAAATTCTGCGGGACAAGCAACATGAAACCACTGAATCTCTTTGTTCTCCTGGCTGTCGCTGTTTTCCATAGCAAAGTCTGGTCAGGTAGGAATTTGCCCTTTCAAATAAAGGCACAGTCATGAAAAATCTACAGAAGAAATACTATGAAATTTCTGGTAAAAGTATTTGTTACAGTCATGTTATCTTGGAGTACAATCTCTATTAACCGGTTATTAAGCAAACAGAAAAAAGAAGAAAGAAAAAGAAAGAAAGAAAGAAAGAAAGAAAGAAAAAAGACAGAAAGAAAGAAAGAAAAATGAATATTGTTTTCCAGTACCTCCGCCCTTGACTTTGTGGATTCTAACTTTAACGGTTCCAAAACAGAGAAGTGCAAAACGGAAGTGTGATCAACAATTGACTCGGATATCTTCTTGAGAAACAAATGTCTTCTTTTTTCTCTTCTTTTTCTTCTTCGTAGTCTTTAACTCAGTCTGGTCATGTATCCTGATGAATTGTGCCCAGTCTTCTCCATTTGTCAAGGTTACGGACAAGGACTTGGGTCTCCTCATACGCTTTCTAATTTTAGTCCATTTCCAAGTATTTCTTTTTTCCTGCCTCTCTCTTTTTCGCTTCCCTTCCCTTCCACTGTTCGTTTTAGCTTTGATACCAACTCCGGAGGGTGAACTGTAGGCCATTAACCCGATCCTAGGTATAGGCAGTTGTATGCATGTTGTGTTTAGGAGGTGTAATGAAAGCGCGTGTGAGTCATCCCCAAGGAGATGGAGCTGTAGAGAACATGTTTAAACCAAGGCGTTGCCCCCGCACAACGGAAAAACCCGTGGAGGCTCAGACCGGAATTAATCATCCTCTGCGAGTAGCAGGTATGGAGGGCAATCCGGAGGGTATGGGTGTGCTGCGAAGTTCTCCCGGCGAGAGTACTAGGGTCGGGTAGCCGAGAGCTGGCCACGGACGGTATCAAGCCATCACCTTGGACCTAGAAAGCAACTAAGAGCGTCAGGCATGCAGTTACCGCCACTGAAGCTAGACAGCAGCTGGTTGCTTGACACAGTCATCACTTTTCAGATGCGCTCTCTACCACACCGGCCATTAGTCATTTGGGGTCCCCGAGCCACTGGAGGTCCGGCCACTCTGCCCCCTGACCGTACCCACCCTACGCTAAGTGACGGGGCGAGTTTGCCGCAATTTCGTGATCTCCTGGTACGTGCATCCCATAGCAACAAACTGCAGGAGTCAACACGGCTTAGCACGCTTCTTCCAACCTGTTGCAAAGCGGACCAATTCATTCTTCTCTTTCAATTCGTACCGGACCTGCAGTGCAAAGTAATCGGAGGGGTTTCTCGGCTTCTTGTTCCATCCTCGGAGCCGCAAGGAGTGACAAGGTCCGTTCACTGGAATTGTTCACGATACCCAATCCGGTCCGGCCCGCCGTGCCCGGCTCCTCACCTCCTCTTAGCCCAGCAGTTGACCAGGGCGCACCACCAGCGCTTCCCGTCCATCCAGGTGGCAGCCTGTGTCCCAGCGAGTTGTGCAACCCCGGGTCCCCTTGTATTCCACCGAGAAGGATCACCGCTAGAAAACCCGCAAGCTTTCGTCTGCATATGGTTTCGGCTTTGAACCGTTACCATATCCCAGTTGCCACCCTGGGACCTGAGAGTCGGAGCTAGGCCAAAGTTGGAGAATCCACCCACCGTAGTGAAAATAGTACCTGAGCCCGGAGCCCTATAGTACCCATGTGCTTTGCCGACGGTTCGTTAGACAAAATCCAAGGGGCTGCCCACAAAGGTATCGTAGCAGCCGCCTTTTAGCTAAGCCACTTAGTCTTCTTATGTAACTGCCCTATCTCTAGACTCTTTAATTCGATTTCTTCATGTCTGTATATTTTTGTTGAGAATGTAGTCCCGGAAGACAGTACTTGATGTGCCAGGCAAGAAGTTTCTCCTAGGGCTCTGTGATTAACGCCTGGTGTAGTTGTGCAAACCAATTGTAGGGTGATAGTCCCTTTTGCAATTGGTGCCACACAAAATAGAGCGACTGGGAATAAACAGGGGCTGCTCGCTGTTTGGAGTGTGCTCATTTCTTTGTTGCATGCTGGGTTCTCTCTCCCTCAGTTTGCCAGATTCCCCTCTGCACCATTTGACGCCAGCAGTCATGGTCGTCAGCAGCTGTTTCCCAGGCATCAGGGTCAATGTTGCAAACGTTCATGTCACGTTTGCACATATCCAGTGAGGCGTCCTGTATGTCTGGTACCAGTGACAAGTTGGCCGTAGAGTAGGTCTTTGGGAATATGCCTATCTTCCATGATCCTTACATGACCTAGCCAGCGTAGACGTCTTTGACTCAGCATGGTGAACATGCTTGGGATTTCAGCCCTGGCCAGAATGTCGCTAGTACTCGGTCCTGCCAGGTGATGCCCAGAATGCGTTAGAGGCAACACATGTGAAAGGTGTTCAGGCGTAAATGGCCCATGTCTCACTATCATACAGCAGAGTGCTGAAGACTCAGATCTGATAGGCACGCGTCTTGAAATTCTCTGTGAGCTTCTTGTCGTCTCACATCCTTTTGGACAGTTTGGCCGTAGTAGCTGCGATGTTCCTGTGCACTGGTTGATCTCTAAGTCAAGTGACAGCCTGGTAGGGATGTCGACCTTAGGTACGCGAAATCCTCTGTCACTTCGAGGGTGTAGCCGTTGATGTTGATAGAGGATACTAAGCTTGCGTCTTGTGCACCGACGTTCGTCTTCTTCAGACTGATCGTGAGTCTAAATTCTTTCCAGGCATGAGCAAACCTACCCATGAGTCTCTGCAGGGCCTCTTCAATGTGCGAGGCAAGGGCTGCATCGTCAGCAAAGAGCATCTTTCTGATCAGGATCTGGGACACATTGATCTTGACTTCGAGCGGGCGGGTTGAACAGCTTTGACTGCTGTAGATTTCCTCAGCGACAGCAGGGAAATTTTTTTTAGGGATGAAGAAAATTAAACACAACGTACCAGGGCACAATGTCTTCACGCCGCACCAAGGTCATGCTTCATGCAAATATGCCGCTTAATCTGTAGCGAAGGCGTAGACTATCACAATGTAATGTGATTCACAATGATCTCGGGGCTGTGTTCACAGTGTTGACGTAATGTGCTACGCAATGTCTTTATGTCACGGTGTAAATCTTAGAGCTGTGCAAAAAAAACAAAAAAAAACTGTATACAAGGATATAATTAACTCGCCCTTTCTGTACTTAGTACAGATTGCAAGAAGTGGTGTCGCAGCCACATGAAAGTCTGTCATTACTTATATTCAGGAAAACGAAATAACACAGCACTGCTATAGCCACAATTAAAGGGAGGGGGGGGGGCGTCCTGAAATATGGCGTTTGCCATGCGCAAAAAAAAAAAAAATTGTAAATTGCGATTTTAAGTTTGTTATGTCTTTAAAATTCTACCTTTTCCGAATATGCTTTTGACCCATGGTCATTTAACGGATGGATTGTCCTACTGTCAACCAGGATTTGTCTCCATCTGGTTGCTATATAGGCAGTGGCAGATCATCAGTATTTGATCGGACACAGCCAAAGGATGCATAGAACACTGCCTCTTATGGCAATACCTTGAGCCCCAATGCCAGGGATGGACTCTGGATGACCACCGCGGTAAAAAACTCACGAGTACATAGATTACCAGCATGAGCTTTCACCAGGCGTTCTAAAATGAACTTCCACATTCTATAAGTAGTAATTCTTTTTTTTATTATTTCTGCTGCTTCGGAACACAGTTTTGCACTATCTGCGTGGTAAAGGTCAAGACACTGTTGGTTGTGACAGAGAAAGATATGGAGGCCAAATATAGGCCCTCAAGAACCCGAAAGTGATTCTATGGGATCCCTTATAATAATGAGGAATAGGAAGCAAAATTCAAGAAAAGTTATGTCCAGAAAGGCAGGAAAAGGCCACAAAAGAGACAGAAGTCATTGAGAGAGATGGCTAGTACGTGAAAAAAGGCTGTTTTGAGTTTAAATAACCGAATGAAAAACGCTCCATGTCAACTTTTCCCTGAAAAAACAAAACTTAAAGGGGTTTTTCTCAAATCCCGCTTTTTGTTACTATTTTCTACCTACTTTTTTAATTCTAAACCGATTTTGGCCAAATTTTCCATGCATCCTTTTCATAATGAGATAAAAGAAATGTACGTATGTGCACCTCCTTCGGTTTGTAGTTTTAGCGAAAAATAGGTTTTTAGTATCAATAAACGGCAAAATTTGAAAATTTACTACATGGCATCTTCAAAAATTTCTAGAAACTTTTCTCTTGCATACGAATAGCTGAATAGAGGTAAATTTTTCGATGTTATGTTAACCAATACGTTCACCACGTTTCATCAACTTCCGTTAAAATCTGGTGGAGGAGATAGATTTCAAAGTTAGTCGTTTAAGTTTAAAAGACACCAAAATCCAAGATGGTGGCGCTGCCATGGCAACCGTTCGAGAAAGTCGATTCTTTTCCACTGTTTTCCTTTAATTTGAACAAGGTGAATTCGATGGAAAAGGTTAAAATGATCTATCTGCAGTAATTTAAAAAAGGCCGAGTCTATTTACCGGACTAGTGGAGAAGGATTATGCAGTGAATTTACAAAGTGTGCCCTACGCCACACACGGGGGCTCAGGTAAACCACGAGGGAGGGCGGAGAAAGAGAGGCCCAGTTTTTTAGCCCAAGCGCACATACAATTTGGCAAGGCGGGGCGTGGGGATTGGTGCCGACACCACTTCCCATCCGCGATATGCGTTACGACATGGCGAGCCATTTGGTGGCCGAACTGTTACTGCTGTTAGTGGTGTTAGGTCATCCGACTTTCCTCTCCCACTGAGTCCGCCCCCCTGTTCTGAGTTTTTTGTTGAACTTGTGTAGCGCAACTGATGTGCGCATTGTTTTTGCCCAATTTTTGTCTCGTGTATTTTCTCTGCATGTGACATTATTGTCAGAATAACTTTCACGCATTATTTTCTTACCTCCACTCTACTGCTAATCGAGAGGTAGGCTAGATCTAGATCTACATCTAGATTACAGTACACACACTCGTTCCATTGCATCCATGTATAGTCTTGTTTTTTTTTTAATCAATGTTGGTACTCTCACGACAAGTGCTTCACCTAAATGTAACCAAAAATGCAGAGCACAAAACTTTTTCTCCTTCTTTTGTGCTCTCTCTCTTTCCCTCTCTCTCTCTCTCTCTCTCTCTCTCTCTCTCTCTCTCTCTCTCTCTACCATTTGCCTGCATTGAGTTCTGCCGGGACTTCACGGCGCCATTAGGTCAAGAAAATGCCTTCTTTTCAACTTCAAAATCTCGTTTAAAGAATATTTAAAACTATGCCCGTTATTAATTTAAGTAATAATCTAACAACACATCATGACAGCAACACAAAATAATTCGAATCTGTGCAAATTTAAAGATTTTTTGTTGGAATCGGGGAGGTCGCTGCCAATCTGGTGCCAAAATTTCTACCGCACTGCGCTATCCTGAAATCCACCATTCGTGGCGCGTTGGCTCACCAAGCGTGTTGCCTGACCCAGTTTGCGTTGGTCATGGGGAAAGTATGTGTTCTTTTATTGGCCGGCACCTGTTGCGGCGGACTGGGCCTGGCGCCACATTGTACGTGGAAGAGAAAGACAAAGGGCGCAGGTAGACTGGGGGACATGTAAAACAAGAAACAAAGACGCGTGTGAACACGTGGGATGGCGGAGAAAGAGACCAAGTAGAGGGAAACAAACAAAATAAAAAAAACTCCGAGACACTCAACTCTAAACAGTTACAATTTCATTAGTAAACTTGCTCAACAGGCCTTTTCAGGATTAAACTTAACTCATTATCAGTTTTTTATAACAACACTATTCTGCCTCTACTTTTCTTTCCTTTTGCACCCGTAAATGCCCCCCTCCAAGATTGCCTGAACTTTTTTCACTGACTGAAATAACAGCGTTTTCAATGCGTTTGCACGGGGAGGGATTTAAAACTTAACCCTTACAATAGTCTTTGTCTTGTGCTTGGAAAAAAAGCATTTTGTTGACACATATTCCTCAAAACAGCTAAAGAATTACTTGTAACTTTTAAACACGCTGCCTACAATCAAGCAGTCGGCCATTTTCAGAGCGACAATGTGAGGAGCGAGAATGGAGTGGCGAAGGGAAGGCATTGGGGGGGGGGGGGGGGGGGAAAGTGGTTAT
>JBCEWB010053926.1:0-14024 GCA_039654565.1 Peronia peronii | reverse complement strand
TTTTAAAACACAAGTAATCGTCAAAAATAAACCCCAGCCAGTCCTCCTGCACAGGTAAATTTCAGCACTCAGGTAGAACCGTCTCTGCGGTAATATGATCCGGCCCCCTGGCGTTTTATGGGTTTTCACGCCCACCGAGTTCTGAACTAAAAGTCCAGTAGTTTGTTGCCGTGCCCCCTACTATGCAGCAAGCCAACGGGCACCCATCCTCAACTTTCCCACAGGCAGTCAGAAGTGCCAACTGTTAATCAAAACTAGTAATTGTTACATAAACAAGCAGAGTATACTAGGCTCTCATCGCATGGTTATCTGTCAATCATCTGCTTTCTGCCTCTGTCAAAAGATTCTGCATATAGATGAGAAACACTGCTCACTGGTCGGCGTTTGTTTGTTTCTTTGTTTGTGTTGGGATTTAACGGCACATCAGCACGATTACGGCTGTATTGTGTCAAACACGGTAAGATACGGTTACACGTCAAGAAGAAGAGAGGAAAGAAAGCGGGACAGAAGAAGGAGCAAGGAGAGAGAGAAGAGATGTTTCTCCTGGAATGTCGAGGATGGCACTCCATGGGAGACATCCCATCGATGGCGGGCTTACACTGCCTGCAGGTGGGAGCAGAGAACCTACTTATAAACCCTGGGCCCCTGCGGGGGCTTGCTGGTCGGCATATTGGATCAAAGGAGTAAAAGGGCTGATTGGTGGTGAGCTGAGCCAGGACGTAAGTGGTACGTCTTTCGGCTCACGAGAGACCACTTTTTAGACGTATCTCGTACTGTTGTTAGCAGTGAAGTGGTTAAAATAGCAGGAATATGTCTGCCTTTCTGTGTTTCACTGATAGAGGCATGGGTTGCTGAAGATGCAGCAGATCATGTTTTTGCCAACAGGAAGTGTATCTTAGTCAGGGACAAAAGGGCTGATCATGGGCCACGGGCATCTGTCATATCTAAGAGTGATGACTGTTTAATCACTTCACTGCTGCGCCAGTTTGCAACCCTGTGCTAAGCACAAGCGATACAGTCAGTCTCTACCCTACTAACTCCCACCCGTACTCAGTCCCGCCCACTATGAGCAAGTCAACCATCACCCATTTTGTACTTTCCCACCGGCAGTCAGAAGTGTTAACAGTTATTCATTGTTACTAATTGTTAACATATCCAAACAGATTATTCAGCTGATTTGGGCTCTCATCACTAGGTCATCTGCCAGTCACCAGCATGTGGCGTCTATCAAAATATTCTGCGTATAGATGTGAAACATTGGTCATTAGTCAGAACATTGGATCAACGGGAAAAGGGGGTGATTGGTGGTGAGCTGACCATGGACATACCATTTGTGTTTTCCCACACATGAGAGAACCACTTTTTGGACATAGTACTGTTGTTAACTGTGAACTGTTCAAGAAAACTTCACCAGCGGACTTTAGTAAGACATGAAATACAGTATGCTTGAGACAGTAAATAAACAAAATTTCCAGACTTGATCAGTCAGCCAAATACATATCATTATTTTTTTTTCAGATTGATGCTGCCTTGGATAATGAAAAGGAGAGAGTAACGGATCCTGCCATTTTGTCTATGTCGACTGATGAGCTGTACGAGGCCTCTGAGAAGGTCAGGATTTTGTACTAGCAATCATTGCAGATTTGTCAACATTTTTTGTGTGTTTTTGTGATAATTTTTCAACACATGTTGTTGTACATTATCATAATATTCCTGTCCTCTCAGTAAATCTGTTTCTCAGATATGTGAACGGTCTCTGAATAAGTTTAGTTTTTCCCTTGACAACCGTGGACTCCTATGTTCTCAAGACACCTAATGTGGAATTAAGAGATAAAACATTTCTAGGAGGACATTTGCAAATAAGATCAATTGTAAATTCCTACTTTTTTCTTAAATCCAACAAATTAGAAACTATTTCCCCTTCCCTGCACCCACCAGCACCTCACTTTCCCTCCTTTCTTGCCTTTTTTTTTTTTCTGCCTTTGTTTTTTTTAAATTATTAAATAATTTAATGTCTGGGTCTGACCTCATGGCCAACTGGCGTGTCAGCTGATATTTTCTGTTATACCCGCCTGCACTATTTTGGTCTTGCAAGCTTGCAACATTTTATCTTCGCTTGTCCATTGTGCAGTGCGAGATACAGAAAGGGAGCACACTCCTGCTGGCCGACACGCTGGCTACACAGCGAGAGCCAGGCACAGATACAGACGCAGACACACTGGCTGACACTTAAATAAATTTCTTGTCACAATTGTTAGTTCATTTTTATGATCTCTTCACAACCTGACATTTTGAGAGACATGACAGCTTGCAGTACAAACAGACTAATATCTCCTCTACGCAACATCTGTACTTGCCCGGCTATGACTATATCATCTTCTGGTTGTTCTTAGTTATAGCTTTGTTTTGTCCACTGGCACAGGTTGATGACGACATTGACAAGTATAAGGAGGCGTTGAGACACATCAAGGACAAACTCAAAGCTTTACAGGACGAGGTGTTCAGAGAAGAGGTAATTTAAATGTCCATTTTTTGATTGTTCAACTTTTATATCTAAGATTTGTCTGATAATCATCATCAGTTTGCCTACTCTGCTACAGTCAAAACAGCCAAGTGCAGTAGTCTTTTTATTTCATAGCACAGAATATAGGCCTAGTTAAGTGTCAATTTTTTAACAAGAATAAATGAGATGCCACACGATAAAATCAGGCTCTCGTCAAATTTTGAGCATATGGAGTTATTGGTACCAAAGTTAAGCTTATCCATTTCCCTTTCTGTGCGTGAAAAAATTTTTATTCTACCTTAAGCAGAAGTTGAGCTATTGGCAATTAAAGATGATGTGACCTGTTGCTGCAGCTCAATTTAGTGAGAAAATGGCCGATCACTTTTGTAAATCCTTATTAATCTTTATTAGCCCATGCCGCTAAACTGCAATTTTTGGGCCTTTACTCAATCTGTTTCAGCAAATTTTACTCTGAAATACATTGTTAGATTGATATTGAAGAGTTTTGTGAAGAACAAAAAATTACGTTAAAAATTCGTTCGCTGTTGAAAAACACATGATTTCTCCGGTCGCCTCAGTTTGACGAGCGCCTGATTTCATCGTGTCGCATCTCAAATATCTTTATAGAAATATCAATAGTCTGTCTCCTCTTTGCTTTAGTCCTAAACATGTTATCAGAAAATGTTGGAGTTTCAGGATTTCTATAGTGACATATGATATTTCTAGCAAAAAAAGGCAGTTGTTGCCTTAACTCTTTCCATGTCAGTGGGTTTTGCACTACTGTGCCCAAGCATTATAAAAATGAGCTGTAACAATTTAAACAATAATTAAAAATGAATGTGAAACAAGCGACTGGATCACAACATCTCACTATTTTCATTAAAAAAAAAGTATGAAAGAATTAGTATTTATAACAACAGTTAAAAATAAGCACTGATGGCTGTCAAAAACATCACAAATTATGATTTGGAGATCATTTATATACAGATGATTGGCACAGCTGCAGAAATGCAGATTGTCTATTTATAGACATTTGGCATGGAAAGAGTTAAATGAATATACTATTAAATGCTATACCAGTACACTTTGTATGGTAGTGAACGGGAATCTGACACTAAGAATAATTAGTGAGTCTTAGAGATGATTGGCTGCTTGACACTTGAAGGGTTACATTTGACCAGTGTCAGTGCAGTTTGTCAGTATGTGCCTTTGATATGTGGTTGTATTACATGTACATATACAGTCTTGTACTTGTTGACAGGAGGAGGGGATGAAGTACCGTATGTCTCACATACAAGAACTGAGTGCCAAGGACAGAATGGTGGGTACCAGAGGTATAAAGCTCAAGGTAAGTTTTCCACTCAAACTGATCATTATGCCATGCATTTCTGGAACAAAAATAATAATAGTATGGGGGTCATATTTGTGCTAATTTATATTTGTGGATTTAATGACAATTACAATTATATGGTTACAAACTTCACTGAGGAAATCCAGATGCACGTTATTGTATGTGTCTGTGTGATGTGAAGTGCACAGAACTTGTATTTCCTACTCAGATAAAGCAGCATGAAAGTGTAATTTTTTTTATGATTAGTATCATATGTTATCAGTCAAAACTGCAAACCTTCTTTTAATATAAAATATATCCAGCAGTTTACTCGTGATGGTTTTTCAGTATTTTATAACTTCAGCCGATGGCTAAATATTCAGGACCTGATGATTTTCAAATCTTTCAATTTCTGCCTGTAATCCATGAGCCAGTGAATAAGTTTTTTGTCCACATACAAGTGACGAACTTATTGTCACTTCAACATATCACTGGTCTGAGGCAAGAATGCAACCAGCACTAGTCCACGCAATTTACAGCAGATTTCAGAGAAAAAATAGTTGCATTTCACTCACTTTGTACAACTGATTGCTTTTTGAAACAGTTAAATTAATGAGCTGCACAGAGCTCACTTGTTGATAACATCACCTGTAAGCAGATTATAAGAACTTTTATGTTTTAATATAACTTGAAATTTTTTAACTCAAGTAAACTCTCTGTGATGCATAAGTTCAAAATGTTTAGTTATAACCAAAAATCACTGAATGAGTTTGGTAGTAACTTACTTAGTGCTCTTGTACACACTGAAATGATCTGTTGTAGTGTAATAGAGAAAGAGCATTGATTGTGGAGCCTTATTTATTTCAGTTTGACGTAAGAGAATTTAAACATTCAAATTGTTTCATCACTTCAACTGGTGCAAGATATTCAGATAGCTAAAAAATCCCTCCTACAAATATGGAATCAACATAAATGATACATGTTACTGTGGAAATGTGACTTGTGGAGTGAAATTATTTCATTCATCATAAGTAGGTCTGAGGAGACAGTGCAACAGGACTGCTAATGTTTCTGTATATAGTGATATTTATTCTTGTTCAAGAGATGGCACTTAAACCAGGCCTAATTGGTATATTAGATAAGTTAGTTATCACTACCACATGTACTATCACAATTCAAGGCTTATGGGTCATATCCACCCTGCAGGGGTCCAGGGTATATAAATAGGCTCTTTGTTCTTATCTGCAGGTAGTGAAAGTCCGCTATTGGTGGGATGTCCCATGGAGTGCCATCCTCGACATTCCAGGAGTGACATCTTTTCTCTATTTCCTTGCTCCTGTCTTCTGTCCCGCTCTCTTTCCTCTCTTCTTCTTGATGTGTAAACATATCTTACCGTGTTTGGCACAATAAAGCTGTGACCATGCTGATGTGTCGTTAAACCCCAACACAAACAAACAAACAAATTATGGGTCCTGCCACCCTGCTGGTCATTTGGACCCTACTGAGGACATTTATTTGGACATCTCTCTCTATCTCTGTTGGTCACTGCAGGATCTGGGTTGTGGTACAGCCAATTCCCGTCCAGTCTTGGGTATTATCCACCCATTTCTTCTTCTGTTTTTCTCATCTTCTTGTTCCTTCTACTGTGCCTTAAAGTTCCGTCTTGACAAAAGCCGTTAGATCTTCAGACATGGCTGTACGTCTGAAGTTTTCCTCTCCTCATCCTACTACCCTATAGACAGTTGTTCAAATGTTAAATTCAGTGAGGGAGCATCTAAACAGACCAGTCTTTTGGCATTTCAACAGTTAAAATTGTAGATGGTAATTTTAAGTGTATTTGTAATGAAATATTTCTGAATTGGACTCCAGTTTGTACCTCATAAATGAGCATGCCTGTTTTCTTTGGTTCATATCTGTTTGGCAATGTGTTCCTCGGCAGGTGTATGAGAATGGAAAACCAGATGGAGAGTATATTTACTTCTTCAACCTGCGGGAAGCCATGAAGGGGGTGGACGTGGACAACTGCAGACAGAAAGTTTTACAGCGAGTGAGTTTGCCTCATTGTCTGTACATTATCATGTGTTTATGTCAAAATCTAAACATATATCTGTTTCCATCTTTCTATCCATTCCTCTGTATGTCCGTCCATCCATTTGTCTGTCCATCTGTCTCATCCATCTGGCTATTTGTCTGTTCATTTGTCCATCTTTCCATCCATCTGTCTATTCATCCATCCATCCATCCATCCACCAACCCACCCACCCACCCATCCATCCATCCATCCATCCGTCCATCCATCCATCCATTCATCCATCCACCATGTACTTATCCTCTATCTCTTATTTTGTTTCTTCCTCCAAGTTTGTCTGAATATGTCAGTTCTTTGACATCACCGTAGAGTTTCTGGTGTCACTTGAAACCCTGACAATAACTAGTAGAACAGCAAATATCTTGGATTTAGAGAATCATTATTGACTCTGTCTAATTTTAGCAGAGTTCCCAAAAGAATTGCCATATTATTACTTCTCCTCATATCTTGGTCCACAGCTGCTCGATGAACTGTCCAGCACCAGATTCTCGGCGGGTGCTCGGCGCAATCTGAATGCAATGGCCACCGCTCTGTACGACAGGAAAGGCCGAGAGATTCAGGATGTTGCTGTACTGGAGAAAGAGCAGAATCGACTGCTAGCGCAGGACGGAGAACAGCCAGAGATTCCTGTCTGGGTGGCTTTCGGAGAACCCTATGTCTGTCCTTTCAGTAAGTCTTAACACTTAGTTCTTGGTCACATTAATCTTTCTTAAGTAGCTCTCCAGTGTGAAAAGAACATTATGTGTCTTTACCAAATCTTATTTCCTGTTTCTCAGAATTGCAATCTGATCTATCATGATGCCTGACCTCCACTCAACCACTGTTGTTCGAGTTCTTTAATTGCTTAACCCTTGCATTGCCGAAGTCCTAAAGTTATTTTGTCGTCTTTCTTGTCTGCAAATCATGTTACATTCTGTAATACGTCTTTCAACCTCCCAGTGGAGGTTATCTCGACGAAGTCTGCAAATCAGTGAATTCTTTACAGCTGTTGAAACCTGAATAGTTAAACTGCTGCTGACATGTACATTTTTGGGTGAGCAAAAGTTGTAAAAGACAATGGAAGGTTTTATGTGAGAGTTAAACTTTTAGTGACTAAGAGTCTGCCAATGAAAAAGCTAAGAAAAAAATAATGGAATAAATCATTACATTTGTCCTTACCGATGGGGCCTTGTGGGATGCATCAGTCCAGCATGTTTTCCTAACTAGATCTAGGTGTGTATCATAGGAAAGTGCAATAATCTGGGTCATAGGTCAGCATGCATGCATTAATATCAAAGAATGGTGAATGATCAGCATTGACGTAGCTTCTGTATTTCTGTGGCTTCTTTGGATTGGTATATCTGTCCTTTTAATAAATGGTGATGTACATGGATTTTGTTTTTTCTAAAAGCCACCTGGATTTTTCAGCCCTTTTTTAAAATGTATTTATTTATTTGTTGTTGTTTTTGTGGTGTCTGTAGTCTTTCATTCTTAAGAGAGTAGGATTATGTCAGTTGTAAGTACATGTACATTGATGAGATGAATTTTTGTGGATTGATTATTTTGGAATTTGGGCATTTCTGTGTTTTATTTTGCATAGTTGGTTTAATTGTGTCTTATATTCTTGTAAAGAAAATCAAGATTTTCAGCGCTGAGGACATTCAGAGAAAATACATCAGTAAAACTAAGTAAGAAATATTTTAATGAAACAATTAAACTATTTCTCTCACAGTCAAAACTGAGTAAAAAATATTTGCAATGTCACAAAATGTTAACTCTCCTTCTCCCTCTTTGCCTTTCCTTCCACCCCCCCCCCTCCCCCACCCCTCAGCCTATGCTCTGCACTTGTCCCTGGAGAAGGCCACACCTGTGACTGACAGCAAAGGAGATCAGAGAATTGTTAAGGAAGTGCTGAACCCAGAGTACGATCCACTGCTCAAAGAGTAAGTTTTACTGTCCCGCTGGATGTCTAGCCTGAGAGCTAGTGCTTATCTGTACTATAAATCTTATCAACTATGGAACAAAACCCATAAAAGGCTTATGGACTAAAAAACTACTGAATATATCCACATGAAATTTGGCACACAACACTGTTGCCTAAAGATCTGTGTTTCTACTGACATAAAGCTGAGGAAAGCTCACTATATTTGATGTTATTCGAGGAAGGTGATAATAATTGAATAATGAACTTGCAAGAGTGTTTGATCCGAATTGTACGTGCGATAGAATGATGCATTCAAAACACCTAACACGTTTTCTTTGAGCAACATTCGATTGAGTCATCCAAAATATCAACATCGAGGTGAGCTCACTTGCAATACACTTTAAGTTGCAGGGCAGTATCGATTTGATCTATATTTAAATAACCCCCCACGAAGGTCGTGGGTTCACTTCTAGTATGTCATAAGTTCACGTCTCAGAATAAGTCCTTCTACAAGGCTGTCTGGACACAGAACATTTCTGATATTCAGTACTCATAAACACATCTTTGTGACAGCTTCATTGTTACCTGTAGTATGGGGTATGTTTGAAACATGGTCTCTCAGGTGTGGGAAAATGTACATAATATGTCCACAGTCAGTCTATCATCAATCACATCTTTCTCAGGCTTCATCCAATGCTCTGATCATTGACCAGATGTTTGCGTCAATATGACATCTTTTGATAGATCTCGCAATCGGATGACAGACAGTTGAGGTAGAGATAGAAGCCCAAATAATCTGTTTCTTTATTTAACACTGAATAACACTCAAAGTGGCACGTTGCTTGTGGGGAAAGCAGGATGGATGTTGACTGGCCTGGGCACAGCAGGTTAGACTGAGAATGGGGTGGGGGTGGGGGGGGGGAGGAGCAGTGGACTGGGTAAGCAAGATTGACCATAAAATTAGTATTTAGCACAGCACAAAATTGTCATAGCAGTGAAGCTGGTAATGAAAGATGTGATGAAAATCAATATTGGTGAGAACATTGTCTAAGAAGAGCATATGTACATTCTCTAGACTGAGAAATATTTATGTGGAAGCAATACCTCAAGAATAAAACAGAAGTATCTTTTAGCTTCGTTTCCCTTTTTTCTATCATTTCAAAAAGTATTGTTTCAATGTAGATGTCTCATAACATGTTTTACTTATTTTGATCATAAATGCGGTGGTTGTTCATCCGTCATAACGACGTGAGGACCATCTTGTCATCTTCTTCTGGGGGATTTGGGGTCTCTTGGTCTGTGGGTGCATAGGTGGCTGGTCTGGCCGATTTTAGTTTGGAAGGTTTTCTGATGGTGGCAGCAACTGGGGATCTGTTGGCGCTGTTCTTCCTGGCTTGTCAGCATTTGCTCTGCTGCAGCTGTTCTGTTGACCTCACAGTTTTTGGCTCCTTTGCGGACGACAGCACGCCATTCACCTATAAATGTAGAAAATACACAACTGTGCATAAATATGGTGGAAAATCTGTCTACATCATTAATCTGTCTATAACATCTGCCAACAATTCATTAATAAGAAAGACAAACGTACTTTACCAGGATACGTAGTCAGCCATCTGATATAGTCATCTTGTTATTTTGAGAATATGCAAGTTCCCCAAACTCTCCCGTTTAGCCCTTAGTAGGCGGAGAGACAGAGACTGGATACATACAGTGTAGTGTATTCTGTGATTCGTCAGTTTGCTGTATACATGTGGAGATGTGATGCTGATACATTAATCATTTCATTTCCCCAGAACCAGCAAGTGGGAGGCCACCATTGGATTTCCTGCTCTCTTTGAAATGTCTGAGGCACAGATGATGGAATACGACCTGTCTAAAGTGGAGTACCTGCTGGAAAACGCAGAGATTGATCCCAAATTTCATTACTTGTTGTTGAAGGTAAGTCAGCCGAAAATTCTTGCCCAGCATGTTTGTTTTTTTTACTTACCTTATTTGAATTTTAAGATGGAGTTTTGAAACGAAAGATGGATGGATATGTTTGCATTTGTAGTTGATATAGCCATGTTTATGTGAAAAAGTAGAAAAGATAACATCACAGAGTATAAGTTTGATAATGTTTGCTTATAAGCTCTGTTTGACAGAGATTTCAAGATGGTATGAGGGTATTTATAAAATAAGTAGGAAAAATTAGACCTATCAAGCAGTCTGTGAAGGGCTCATGAAACAATGGCCATATTCACTTCTTAAGTGTATTTTTTTCGCAGTTTCTTTTTTAAATGTGATAATTTCACACCTGTTATTTGCAGAACACATTGAATATAAGGACTAAATGCTTGAAGCTGATATATGTGGTATAGCTCTGTTGAAGGAAAGTAAAGGTTACTAATTATGGAACTAGATATTTATAGTCAGTCTATAGCAGAGTAGCATATGTGAAGCATGTCAAATTAATTACTGAGAACTAGTTTATGACATACCCAAGAGAATGATATTACATTCACATTTTACATTTATGTTTAGAGTTATATAGATACTTTTTTATTATGAAGTGACATTGTGAGAATCATCATTTCTTTTCTGTCATTCCCTTTTTTAATCTCAGGAGGAACATAACCTCGCCCTGTACCCCGAGATCTGTGTGGTGGAAAAAACTCATTGCAAAAATCAGATCTTTGTCTACACAGAGGTCAGTAGTTGCTCTACTGCTATTTTTCTTACAATGTTGTCCGTTCATCTTTTGTCACGGAAGTATATCTTATACACATTATACACACAGTATATCTTATCAAAGTCTTACCATTTTATGACTTGAAGCAATAAAATAATCATATTTAGTTTTGCTTTGTTTGTTCTGTCTTGCCATTATTGGTTCTCGTCAATGGCCCCGTCTTACATAATTTTTATATTGAATTGACCTAGCTTAGCTCGTGGTGTTGTCTTGTCTTGCCATTTCTTTCTTACTTACCTAAGCTGACACAATCTTATCTTGAGTCATCTCCTGTCTTGTTGTTACTTTTTGTCACTGTATGTTATCTCCCTTCCTCTTCATACCTTATGTCACCTTGCCTAAGCTTTCCCCAACTTATCTTATCTTAGCTTACCATGTATTATCTTATCTTACCCTATGTTGTATTATCATATTGTACCTTAACATATATTATCTTATCTTATCTTATCTCATATTGACTAACTTATTCTTCCATTCCTTATCTTAACCGACCTCACCTGTCCAGGGTGGTTACCTGTACAGTAAGGCCGCCCCCCAGATGTGCCTAGCAGTCTCCGACATGAGGGTGGAGGCACGGATGTTCAACTCAGACAAAACTCTAGATGGCTTCACTGTCTGCGTGCAGAAGAAAATGGTGGGCAACCCCAGTCAGATCTGGCGCTGCACACCAGATGCTACCATCTACTCAGAGGTAGGCAACAGCAGCATCATGATGTCATTATCTGCCACAAGTTGTTTAGGGGTTTTCAATCTTAATAACCATATTTCTTTATCTGATCCTATTACAACTGAGTAATTCTCTATCTCATCTGTGCGGTGCATTTTTACCATGTGTTTTACCAAATCAAGCAGTTGCTATGAAGAAACTATGGTATTTTTCTGTGCTATCCTTAAGTTCTTGCCCCACTGAGCACTGCAGCTACTGTAGTTAACAAATGTCAAGTCAAAAGCTTTATGACCCACCTTTGTTCTGGTAATTCAGGACACTTCAGCCTGATAAACTTTGTCATGGATTTGCAGAGAAACAAAATTATACCTACAACGAAAACAAATTTTTGAAATTATTTCAGTTTTCTTTCTTGATGAAAACGCTGAACTTCTCAGAGTTCAGAGTCTCTTTATGATGTCATATTAGGATGGCATATTTGTTGGAAATAAGTTGATATATTGATGAATGTGTCACCCTAGGAAATATGTTTGAGTT
This sequence comes from Peronia peronii, assembly GCA_039654565.1. NCBI lineage: Eukaryota > Metazoa > Mollusca > Gastropoda > Systellommatophora > Onchidiidae > Peronia > Peronia peronii. The sequence continues at coordinate 2,267 of JBCEWB010053926.1, read as the reverse complement.
GTGACGTTATATATTGAGTTGTTAAAATTATTTCTCTCTGTGGTTTGCCACACTCTTGTTTCTCCAGGCCCACCCTAATCTCTTGCTAACCTACCTGGGAAATAAGAAAGGTGATGAGTTTGACGACGATTTCGCAAGTTATTTTGATGGACATCCCAAGAACGGAGGTCTGGTGTTTCTTGTAGTAGCTGATCCTCTGCCTAAGAAGGAGATGGGAGCGCAGAGGTGGGTCCTGTCAGACATGTATCAATCTGTGAATCATAGGGATCATTGTAAGGACAGGAGAGAAAGGATGACAAAATAATGGGTTGACCATTGACTTTATGCAAAACTAATCAGCTGTTATTTCATCCATTACCCTAATGGCAACAGACTGGTTCATACTTTCAAAGTGGTCACGTGGTGGAAGTCAGTTCTCTGTTTGTTTAACATTGTGAGTTGTCACGTGATAGAAACATATTGCTCCTTTATTTCCACTTGGAACACACGGCCTTGTGAATAATCTACGCGGTATTGGTCGTTATTGTGCAACTTATGTGTGTCAAACAGAGCAAGTGGATAGACTGATAAACTTTCAATGCCATCTTGATTGAAAAGACAAGTTTTTGTGTACCTTTGTTCACAAATGCAATTTCAACTAACCCATAGCCAGACACTCGCTGCATAGAGATTCCAAACGAATCCAGTGAGTGGTGCTGTTTGTGTTACTTTTTTGGTTGACAAAAATGTCAGAAAACTTCTGTGTCTTTTTTCATCTGTGCAGATGATTGAAACATTCTGCCTTAGTGCCACGGTGGCCCTACTTAATCTTAGATGGATAGTGTAATTTTGCTGGTCCAATTATTCTTGGTTTCTTCCCTGAACTATTTCCCTTGTTCAGATGTTGCCTTTCTCAAATTTGGACAGACCTATGTTGACAGAGCTTCCCAGCCAGATCTATTTTTGACTGTTTTTTTTCCCATATTTGTGGTTCTGACTGACTGCCAATGGAATCTGTTTATGCACGCTATGTGCTCATCTTGACTTTACATGTGATTGCTCAGGGATTTTTTTCTCTATTCCTTTGTCACGACAAACCAGTTCACCGGTCACTTCATAGTTGACTGCACCGATGAATTTCTTGTTGTCCACAGGTTTGCGTTTAAACAAGAAAAATTTGAAAACCTGGGCCAGTGGAAATTCACTGACTCGACCAATCCAGAGTGGCACAAACTGGCATACTCCTGGCCAGTGAAAGAAAACGGAGATCGGAATGAAGTAAGTGAGAATCTATCAGGTAGCTCAAAAAAAGATGTAATCTGTAATTAAATATTTGGCATATCATTTGCTGCTTAGCAGTTCAAGGAAAATTCTTATATGTTTTCCTGATTTCATGTCCCATAATTCAGCAAAAAGTTATGTTGGTGGGTTTATGAATCTTATTGTTATTCTCATTTATCCTATAATTATTCTCTCAATATAACTATGGAGTATGACATTATCTAATATTTTCAATGAGTCAATTTACCACTAGTTTTTCACTGCAACAATAAGACTGTAAAATGTCTTAAAAATAGTTTGATTTTACACAGCAGAATAAGTGCAGCTTAATCTTTTAAATCTTTTCATAAGAGATAATAATGATTTGACTACAATGGCATTAATATTTGCCAATCAACAATAATGGAGCCAAGAACATGGAATTGGTCAGGCCGTTTTACAAATTGACAGATGAGATCCTTTGATAAAATAAGTAATGCTTTTCATGGCATGTATCTGTCCAACAGAACTATGACTGGCCGATGGAAGGTTACATTATGTTCAATGCTCCACCACTACAGAAATCTGGCAAAAAACAAGGTTTATCAGGAAGTAAGTCTGCATTGTGGGATAGGTAGTCTCATTTAGGCCTATCAAATTGTTAGATCATAGATCTTGTGATGATTTGTGTTATCTGTTTGAGAATACAGTTGCTCAAATTTTTAAACGTCTTTTAATCTGAACATTGATAAAAAAGTAAAATGCATATTGAAATGGTTTTTCAGTTATTTCTCAAGCTGTCAGTCAGTCTGTCCTTCTGTTCATCCATCCATCCATCCATCCATCCATTCATCCATCCATCTGTCCACTCATCCCTCTGTCCATCTATCCATCCATCCATCCATTCATCCATCCATCCATCCATCTGTCCACTCATCCCTCTGTCCATCTATCCATCCATCCATCCATTCATCCATCCATCCATCCATCCATCCATCTGTCCACTCATCCCTCTGTCCATCCATCCA
>JBCEWB010053915.1:0-14025 GCA_039654565.1 Peronia peronii | reverse complement strand
GCCTCTTTGGATACAACAAACTAGCGATAGAACGAAAATGATTTCCATTCCCCGCAAATTTCGTTCTAACCGTGTTTCAGTGTACCATTAAACTCCAACACAAACAAACACTGTGTTGAACAAGCATCATTTTTTTGGCATTTGTTGTTGTGTTCTCAGTGGAATGAATTGTGAATTGGGTGAAATGGAAAAATATGTGTTATATTTTTTGCCTTCACAATAGCTGTGTTGAATTCATCCTAGAAATGGATGACATTCCATAGAATGATTTCTTTACATTATGTGTACTGTAATATTTTTTGTAGCTTGCAGTATCAAAATGAATGCATGTTATAGACATGCTAGGATGAGAATTGATACATTTTTTTAAGATAGAAAAGGCCAGTGATTTTTTATGCATACAAGTGCTGTATTTGCCATATCAGTTCTTCATATTGGTGTAAATATGTTTCATACATGTATTTTTGAACTGAGTTACCTCACTGCTGTGAGCTATTACAAAATAAGTGAAAATACATACAAACTTTTTCTGTTCATACAAACTTTTTCTGTTCTCAAATCATCATTCAGCTATCTCAGTTGTCTGCCTGATGGATGAATCAGTGCATGAGAATGAGTAGCTTTCTGAAATTGTTCATTTCATACTGATGTCAGTTTGATATTCATATGGTTTCTAAATGGCTATGATGATTTGTTTTGAATTGAATTATTCTTGGTGGTACTGAGTTGCAGTCATGGCTTGCCTAATGTACTTGGTGCTCATGTTTACAGAACAACGCATTTAGATATTTCTTGTTATATTAGAATTAAACTTTGATTCATTTGAGATGCTTTGTTGTTTACTTTTTGTCTTTGTCAAAGGGAGAAGAGATGTGTAACATGTACTGTTACGCACAAGTGGACAATAACAGCAGAAATTCCTTGCATTTCGTACTGATTACACATGCATTGTTATATACAGTGAAACTCGTGAATAATGACACTCAGGTGTTCTGACAAAAATGACTCGCTGTTCCCTGTGTCTCGTTATTCTAGAATACTGAGAAATAAAAGTTTCAGGCCAATGATATTTACAAGAGAAAATGACAATGTCAAGCATATAATTTTTGCATGGTTACTTCCCCTATTGGTAAAGACAAGTTGTGGCACAGGTACAAGTATATTGTTTCAGACGGCATATCAGTTCTTTTGATTTTACATTCATTGCCTTGATAATGTCAACCTTAGCTCTGATCAATGCTGATTCATTTCCTTTAATTGACAGTAGCCATGACAGGAGCAAATGGGAGATCGTTTTGCAGATTATCTGCCCCTCCGAAAGAGGGACTCGTGTAATGGGAACTCATTTTGACCTTATTACTTCCCTTTGCCCGACAAAAGAAGTGTTCAGCAAGCAGTGCAAAGAGGAGAAAATCCTTTTACTTCTTGTCATTCGATCACCAAAAAATTTGATAAAATTATAACAATAAGAAGAAAGCATTCTTTTTATACCATACTTTTAATAAAAAATTTTACGATGTATGTTTCAAAGGGCACAAAAGTGTTTTTTTTTCCTCTTTGCAGTGCTTGTTCCATCCCTCTTTTGTTTGATAAAGGGAAGTAATAGGATTGAGTACAACGATATCCCATTGTGATGTCTGCTAGCAAAGGTAGGCAGAGTGTACGCACCTAGGTTTAACAGTAGGGCATCAATAACCGAATGCGAACACACTGATCCCTCACACACCAGTACAAAGAGTGCAATACCATGTACCATACATCATGTATTATGTTCTGTGCTCATGGCCAGCTGGCCCATTGTATTCGCAACCTTCAGTGTCACTTATGTGGCAACGTAATATTGTACCGTTGTACTGTGCAAAGAAAGTGTGCAGCATGAAATCACTTAACAAATGCAAACACACTGCGCAGGCCAGCACAGCGAGTGCTGTACATATGAAGATGACGTGTATCACAGCTCGCACACATGGTCAGCAGGCCTATTGCGCAAGCACTAACAATATTAGTGTAACGAAAAAATGTGCTGTTGTCCTGTAGATTAACAAAGTGCGCTAGCAGTTACGTGTAGGCACCGACTGACAGCGTGCACTTTGCAAGCAACACAGCAATACTAGACCAGAAGGCGACCAAAACCAGGTGGTGTCCACCCAGAAACTCTTGCTATTACTTATGTTTTGATTTTTAGTTATTAAGTAATTTCGTATATAGCATTAGCAAAGAAAAATGGGGATTTTGATTTTATAAGTTCTCATTGTTCCCAGTATCCTTAAACATGAGTTTCTACTGTATTGTGATTGTGATCCACTGTATTCTAAGTGCACAGTGATGTGGGAAGAATGTAAAATGCTTCAAAACATGCAGGACCACAACACTGTCTCTACAAATTTTATAGTAATAGTACATGTACAAATTAAATGTGGGAAGAAGTTCTGGTAGAGATCTATTTCTTACCCCTCTCACAATAGGCTTCATGATACATTGTTTTTTGAACTTCAAAACTTTCATACTATCTTTCTCTCTCAGCTCTCAAGCTGACTTTCTAGGAGGAGTACACTTACACCAGACCACACTGCTATACTACCAATTCAAACTGATGAAATCCCTTTACAAATCCTAGAGAACAACAAAAAACAAAAACAGCAAAACTGATAATCAAGCAGGCAATGTTGAATTTAATGAGAAATTCCAACAAGGTACAATCATACATATATATCTACAAGTATGTAAACTCATATTCATAAAATTGCAACCTTACGTTAACAGGAAAATGACGGTACTTTCTGCTAAATGTGAAAGGTAAAATAAAAAAACCATGAAATATGTAGGCCTACACAGTGAACACTTGCTGTATAGATCTTTTTACAAGCCCGTAGAAATAGAGTGTTGTTCACTGTTTCTTAAGAAAATAGTCTAATACGTTAAAAGTTAAAAAGTAAAACTGATTTGGGGAATTACAGTAACACATCATGACAAAAGTTTGCCCATATTTTGGTTGCCACATTTATGTGTTTGGCAGATCATTCTGTTACATATATCCTACACAGCACTGACATCAGAGGTGATGAACAAGAAAAGCACTCATCATCAATTCAAGCATGTATTTCAATCATTTCAAAATCACTAATTAATGTGTGTTTCAATTTTAATTCAAAAACTTCAATAGATAAAACCTAGATTCCTCAATTTCTATCCAAGATCTAAACAGGCAAAAATAAAAATTAATTAACAACATAAAAACCAATAACACATACACACACTTAAAGAAAGGGCAAAAGTCAAACTTTCCTCAAAGTAACTTTTTGTCTCTCTCATACAATGTTACAGACTTTCAATTCCCAGGATAGATCACTATGCTTCAAATCGTCAACAAGCTTCCCTTCCCTACTCTCAAGTTTTTCATTAGTGATGAGATTTTTACACTACGCAAAATCCAATCATCACAGGAGCTGATGAATAACAGTCTGTCTCCCCTAGAGCGATGACGACTTTTGAATGATGGTGAGAAGATGATTGTGAATATAAATAACCTATAGAATATTTTTTCATTCCATGTATCCTGAGAGGTCTGTTGACATCCAACATAGGGGGACTGATTTTCACCAGCCTCATTACCTCCCTTTGCTAACCAAAAGGGTTGCTGAACAAGCTTGGTACAGCAGAAGAAAAAAAAAAAAATTATTGTTTTTTGATTAAAACCCACCATGAAAAATTCATTATAAAAGAAGTGCTTTTACCATTTATATTTTATTTTTCAAAATAACTGCAATGGCAATAACACAGGTCTTTCGAACATAGAAATATAACTCTATAAATTAAAACAAAAACACTTTAATAAATATCAAGAGTTTATTTTAAAAAATACTTTTTTTTTTTACTGACAGCTTCAATAAAAGGAAGACAAGTAAATGATTTCCTTCTTGATAATGCTTGTTCAAGCACTCGTATGTCTGACAATGGTAAATTATTGGGCTGCTGAAAACAATCCCCAGTATCATGGTGGATGAGACCAGCATTGCACTGCAGCTCTATCATGCTTTGATTTTTCTTTCACGTTATTTCCACACTCATTCTTCACATTTGCTGCCTCTATAAGATCAACGTTCCATTACTCAGTACTCCATGTTTCCTGAATTTCCTCTATCCCCACCTCCTCCAAACCGTGGTGGGGGTGGCCTCATCCCAGGTGGTGGACCTCTCATTCCTCGGGGTGGCATAGGGCCTCGGGGTCCATTCATGGGCATGTTCATGGGACCTCTCATAGGGCCTCGCATATTGCCTGGAGGACCTGTGGAAACAGACATAGTTCAACTGTAAATTACACTGAATAATGAACACCTGACAGAGTGTTGAACAACAAAATTTTCATCTTTTTCGCTCACTGGATAACAGAACATCAATTTTTAATCAAGGAATAAAAAATCATCATGAAACATCTCCTTTTGTCCATGTGCTTAATGCATGGACAGCCACCAAATTCTCTAAATCCAGGAAGTTGTAATTTAATACAACATCCCGATTTTGTTTTTTAAATGGATCTAAGGGGGAGCAACTAACCATGCAAATTTTCTTTAATAAAACAAAAACACTGCTATACTTCCATTTTTTTTTTTTAAATTAATTTTTTAAAAATTTTTTTTTTACAAATCTTGATCTCACTTCCAGGGTTCGCACTCCTTAGATGCCTTAAAATTCAAGAACTTTTCGAGCACTTTTTAAAGACTTCATGAAGCCCAGTATCTTCAAATATGCTTAGATACATGTATGTAATAATATTTGCTGAACAGACCTACATGTAGGCTTATACATGAACAATACATGGTATTGCAGATCGCATTCTGGACATGCTTTTATTGATGCTGAAACTCTCTGCATAACACACAAAAACATGTAATTAACAGGTTAATGAAATCAGTTTGTGTTTAGAGCCAAACCCATTCAGCTGAGTGACTTATTGTAAAAAGTAGCCCCTCCAAGCATCTCTTACAATTACTCTTTCAATTGACAAGTATAACTGAAGATTCAAGTCGGTATGTTAAATTTCATTAAAAAGGCATGAAACTGTGCATAGTTACTTATCTATTTTTATCATTATCATTCTTTTCTTTTCTAGCATATGTGTACGGGTGAAGGAGTGTGTTGCAGCACTTGCATTGGGTATACAATTTAGATACATCTGTACCATGATAATTTACCTATAAAGTAAAAAAAGACTACAGTCTGACATGCACAGATCTATGATCTGGAAATAGCATGTGTTAAATCTAACTTGTCTTACAGCTAATACATCAGGTACAGAGAGATTTTAGTAAAAATGAAACTGGCTTTTACACTTTACAAGTCATTAAATCTCACTGCAGCTGGATCTCAGTCTAAATCAATTTGATACTTGCTCACTTCTATCAAAAACTAGTTTTTTGTTGTCTTTTATTATACATGTAGAGCTCGATCTAGAAACTTACAGTTTCACAGCAAAGGTTGCGTAATACTAATAGGTAGATCTAGATCTACGTAAGAACATTACAAGATGGGTGGTTACGGTTAGTGTATATATATAAGCCTTTCAACCTCCTCCCTGTTGGTTATCTCGGTATGCCACAGCCCTATTATTTCTATACATGCAAGCAAAGCTCTTACTTACAGCTTATAGATTTACTCGATCTATATTTCTCTCTCTTACTAAATACATACCAGTAGATCTAATCCACGGAATAATGCGCCGAAGATCTTGATGAGATCTCAGTATTGACTAGATCTAGATCCACATCAGGTCCTTTCTGTCGTATGTTTGCTTATGATCAGACTGTCAAGTGATGGCCTTTTACTAACAAATTGAAAACGACCGCTGGACTCAATGATGAATCTAAATCTTTGGGTATGTAAATGTGATTTGAGAGCCCTACACAGCCTAGATTGCCTTTAAGTTGCCCATTCCTATCTTCATTCCAGGCATACCCACAAACCACTCATACTTTCCTTTTCCTCAAATGTATCAAAACGTCGGCAACCAGCAAAGACGTTTCTGGCTATCAAAAATTCATTTTCCCACTAAAGCCGAAAGTCTGAAATTTCCTGGCCAATAATTTGATCTAATTCCCCGTATCTGCCACAATTACAACTAAAACTGGCGCCTCCGAATCGCACTTGACCTGACGAGGCCTAGACTGAGCTAGATCCACTGTGAAATAAAGAAAATCATCACTACCTGGGCATGCGATAAGAAACAAACTTATGGCAAATGTTGTAAAATATAGAACCGGCATCGGGCACGTTCGAAAGACGGAAAAGTGAGGGAAAAAAAAAAAAATCCTGTTCTAACAATCGATCACTGAACGAAACTGACCATCCGTGTAAAGAATATAAGGACCTTTCAAGGACTTTGGTAAAGATTTCCAAATTTAAGGATTTTCAAAGAACTAAGAACCACCACCATAACTGAATTTTTGATATATGAATATATCAATTTTAATATTGACTTTGTCAACAAATCACACATGACTGAGTCACAGAATCCATGCTGAGCCTGTGAGTGAGCCACTCTGAACACTGAATGCTCTAAGAGCTATACTCTGAAAAACTTGCAAAGAATATTCCATGCAAACAGACATGAAATACTCATATTTCTGTGGATTCATCCCACCAGTCTCAACAGAATCAGTTGGCTTATTCCCTAACAGCACTGGGCCAACAATAAAAATAGAAAAGCCTGTTGCCAGCAAAAACTGGTGACAGTAAAAAGTTGGTTTCCAACTATGATCAATTGTTTGAAATGTCTTATTCTTCGGAGGAGTTGCACTTACCAAAGCCCATTGGGGGTCCTCTGGGTGGCATGGGTCCTCTCCATCCTGGCGGTGGGGGTCTCATCCCTGGGGGTGGGCCGGGGGGACCTGGGGGTCCAGGCGGGCCGTAGTTGTTCATGCCTCCCATCTGACCCTGACCTGGTGGTCCCATGTTCTGCATCCCCTGCATGCCTTGATTGTCTGAAGACAATATAAGAGATCAATTCCACTTGATCATGTTTCACAACTACATCATGAAACCATCATACCTTCAATGTGATAGATGTGATATATGATAACTCATTCTTTCTGGAGTAATGACTCAGTCGATTTTATTTGTGTTCATTTTATAATATCACTACCTATTTCACCCAAGATTTTGTGACACACTCATATATAATGCCTATTTATGACTTGCTGAATAGTTTCTTTCTAATTTATGGCATCTGGAATCTTTTTTGACAGTGGAAAGTAGAAAGTTTGTGTACCCCAATTTTTAAATTTTTTTTTTGTACAACTGTAGATCTAGAAATAGAAACTGAAAAAGAAAGAAAAAAAGAAGAAAACTGTGCGACATTTTTCTCTTCAAGAAGCATTTCACACTGAGTGTAAATTATCTAAATTGAGATCTTGCCTTTGACAACAATTTAGCTTTACATAGTGATAGTAGTGGTGACGAAAGTGAAAGCAGCTGTTACATCATCATAAATTCACACATAGATATCTAGTAACACCTAGATGAAACAGAGGCAAATAATACCCAATCTTTCTATTTCTCCTTTCTTTCATGTGATACCAGTACAATATATATATATATATATAAAATATTTTTAATATTTCTGATTAAAAAAGATTAATTCAAGAGGAATGACGAATTTTATTCCGGAAGGATTGAGTTAATGAACAGTGAAAAGAAACTCTAAGTTATGGATATTTTGAATATCTTGTGCCAGAAAAGAATAACAAACTGCAGACACAGTGGTATTCATATGTACTTGGATCAGATATAATCTCAATGCACACTACTTTCAATACTGTGCAGAGCAATGTAATCACTTAAATTATCTGAAACTCAGCAGATTAAGTACGATTCTAAATGCTTTTAAATCGAATTACAGCGGCAATAAATTCCCTGTCATGACTCAATAATAATCTTGCATAATTTGCAGGACACCGCATAAGGCTGCCAAGCAGTTCAAGTAAAATCAGAAGGCTAAATTAAAACAAGACATTTTGGAGCCTATAAAACTGTATTGTGACAATAACGATTATCTCTAAATTTCTAGTAAGAATTACACTAAGCAACTGAGATGGGGTGAAAAAATTTCAAATAAATGGTTTCAGAATAGACATGTATGAATAACAAAATCTGAATCAAACTGAAAAGTTTAATCTGATGCAACAGTATATTATGAACCTTTCACTATATACACCATATAGTAAGAGTTAAATGCGAGCCTCAGATGGCAGGCCAGTAATGAATCTTTGAAGTCAGTGTGATACACTAAAATGATAGATACACAAGAAATGACAAGTAACAAGGAATCTGTTAAAAACAGTATGACAAAAAAAAAGAATGAACGATAATAACAAAAACATGCCGCCCTTACGCATCATTGAATTTGAGTACTGCATCATTTGACCACCAGAATAATCTCCCCCAGATGTTGACATTGGTGGTGGAGGTGGGCGTGGTGGCATCTGATTGGGTTGGTAGTTCTGACTGGGCACTGGTGAAAAAGGATGAATTTTTAGACTACATATAATGCACTCACAAACAGAGCATTTCAAATTACAAATAACTGATCACCATTCTTATATTTATTTATTAAATGTATAAATAAAACAATAATGATTACACATAAGAATATAATTTGTTCATGTTACATATATAGTGGTCTCTGCTTAAGAGCCTGTCTCTGCTGCAAAACGGATTTTTTTTCACTATAATTTACCATCTAACTCACCCCCCCCCCCCCTCCCCCCATCTGCCTAAGAGCCCATGCTGAGCCAGACACACGAGTACTCATGGTGTAATTTCACATCATGTTGTCCACTTGAGAGAAAAGCACAGCACAAGGCATGTGGTAAAATGGGGAGGGGATGGAGGGAAGAAGGATATGAGGAGGGGAGTGATGGGGGATGTGTGACTGTATAACCAAACCATACATGGACTAGTCCCTAACCATTTTTCTTTCTAACAACGCATGGGGCAGCACCCGTGATTGGCTCTGTATAACAGAAGGAACCAGTTTACCCCCCAACTGGTCAGTTCTTTTCCAACTTCAGTCGGTCTGGCTAATTTTAAACATTTGTGTCACTTATGTCATTATGCATGAGGTAACATAGCAATATCATATTTTCATGCAGCCATGATACCAGTACGCGGAACCTCATCAATGAAATTATAAATCAAGAATGGTCAGGAAGCATTAGATGTAATAAGAACATACAGGCACATAACAAAGAAAGCTGTTTTTATCACACAGAGACATATCTTTAACTAACGATAATGATCAACTAGACGTAGCATTTAAGACAGTAGTCAGGCGTGCTGCGTTTTTCACTCCATCTAAGAGCCCGTCTGTCTAAGAACCCCCTTTTTTTGTCTCCCGATGACTGGACTCTTAGGCGGAGACCACTGTATTCCCTGAAAAATCTACATCAAAAGTCAAGTACAGACAGTCCATTAAATTTCATCAAGCAATAACATGTTGCACATGGCCCTTAGGAAAGAAGAATTAAATGAACCGATGCTGTGTATCTGCTACTAGTTCTTCCTGAATTCTAGGACACACACACTGAGTGACCTATGACGGGACCACATCAAGATTCTCTAAATACCAAACAATAAAATTCTATCATGGAACACATTGTGTGACCTTTCAGGAATGAGTTCACATAACCATAGGGCCATCACATGTGGAAATATGATTTTATACAGCATTTTAGTTTATTGGGAATGTTAAAATTTCATGTCCCCCTATGACATCATGGAATTCCCAGATCATTTTCAATACTAGCAATAACTGTTTTACAATGTCTATTTGAGGAAAATCCTGATCTTACCTGGAGGCATCGGAGGTGGGGGCATTCCCATAGGGTTGAAATTGGCTGGTAAACCTGGAGGGACTGGAGGCGGGAGAGGAGATGGGGCTGGGGGTGGGGGTGCCATGGATATTGTACTGGGGATGCTCCCTGTGAAATGTTAACAAAAATATCAAAAAATAAACATACAAGTAACAAGGCAAAAACAAAATACAAGGCAAATACAAGATGCATGGCTTAGTCATAACAATATCAATGAGAGCTGTCAATCAAATCAGAATCAAATCAAGGAAAGAAGAAAGAATTGCAAAAAAATAGTAATTTTCTAGATTGTTATAAACAGTTTCCTTTAGCACAAAACTTACCAAGTTTGGATATTTTTTAACCATTTTATTCCTCAGTTGTCTACTGCCTACTATCCCATACTATAAACGAGCAAATCGAACATCCAGTTAGAAATACTATCTTCTTCAGGAAGAGAATACCCTCCTTTGTAAACAAACCTAGTGCCATTGACTATACCACTTCTGGACCAGCTACAGTCAGAGCTTGTTTCTTCCTCTCACACAGAAGTACATTTACACAAGCGATTTATACACAGCCACATTTCAATTAAAATTGTGGCCAAATGGCAAGTCTTATTTTCTTGTTTTAAACTCATTTAAGTAATAGTTAAAGTATTTTAACATACTACTGCTGTGGCTCTCCACATCATCCAGAACAAAAGACTACGGTAAGTAGACTCACAACACACACACTCAGTAAAACTGGCAGAAGTAACTTAGCCTATAATATTTAAATTATTTAATTTTTTTCTTCTATGAGTTGTGTAGGTTGTGATTGTTAAGACAACCTTGTTTATACTTCCTATTTAAAAGCGGCAAAAATTCTCCACCAATGTAGCCAAAGCAAGTTCACTCTTATGATTCAATTAAAGGGCATACAGTGATAATCCATGCCTGTAAGCACAATATTTGTTTATAACGATCTTTGAATGCAATACGTTTGTAAAATTAAAAAAAAACAAAAAAAACATTTTATGCATTTTTTTAACTTAAATGTCTTGAGAGAATGGGAATATGATCTGCACTTTTGCAACTTGAATGAAATGAGCTCGTGGTAACTTACCCATTCCTGGTACTGGCCCAGGCGGCATACCTGGTGTAACACCTATGGGTGGGGGAGGGGGTGGGACCAAAGTCCCTGGATTGGCTTGAGTGACAGGAGGTTGTGTGGGAGGAGGTGGAGCATCAGCAAATAACTGATGGGGTCTACCGGTTAATGATAATGGATTTTGAGCAGCAAGCAGTCGTTCTGTAAGAGAAAAAAATCAAAGAAGTGCATGGAAGAAGTTAGCATAATATCATTCCTACTGGGCTATCAGGATCAAGACAAAAATTCCTTCTTCAAATGTTCAATTTATTAAATATAAAATATTGAGCAACCAAATTCACTGCTGGAGCATAAGTTAAACGTGCTATCATAAACCATTCAGGTGACAAAAATAACAGGTGATAAACATGTCTATGAGATAACCTACGAGAAAAATAAAATAAGTTTGACTTTCCTTGGATATGACACTCTTTAGATAATGAAGACACAAAACAAAGTCACAATTTCACAAACCAATTTTCTCTTTGAGTTCATGTTACGTTCTATATACGTCTTTCAACCTCCTGGTGGAGGTTATCTCGAAAACTTTGAGTTCAGTGCACAGTTAAACAAATTTTCGGGAGATTCCAGTCCCACAACACACACACATACCAGCAGCTGAGCCACATCTTTCTCCTTTTGCGTCTTTCTTGAAAGCATATGATATTGTGATGGCCCGGTTACACAAATATTGGTCATTCATGGCTTCAATGGCTGCGTCTGATGCTTCAAAACTGGCAAAATTGATGAAGGCATAACCCTTGGAATTTCCTGAGTCTCTGTCTCTCATGATCTATCAAAAAAAAAAAGTTAGAATAAGATTTCATTCACACTACAATATCTAAATTCGTGAACAAAACAAAACAACAACAAAAAAGACTTAAAAACCCAGGAAAACAAGGCAATTTGATTAAAATTATCATAATGCTCAGACAAGTATGACAAAATAAAAAGCCTCGAGCTCATAACTTATACCATGAATACAGAATATACAACCAGCACTTTAAGCATCTAAAAGTTAGATGTGCATGAGCAAATGAAGTGGAAGTCGCACCGGGTGATTTCGAGCTACAGCCGTTCTAATTATTTTCCGAATCAGGTACCAAATTTATTACTTTTTATTTTCCACAAAACGAAAATTTAACCTTTTTTTAGCCTGAAAAAAAAAATAATAAAAAATTTTGGTATCTGAGTCGGAAAATAGTTAAAAACAGCTGTAACTTGAGATCGCCCGGCACGACTTCCGGCTCAATTTGGGCACAAGACATATCAACTAACATGAAACAAGTGTCTGTGAGGTAAGAATTTATCCACAAATAGGCACAGCCATTCCTGAAAATGGGTGCGACATACCAAAGAAAAAAATGTACTATATTGAATGGTTCATTATTAAAATGTATGTTTTTGTTCAATTACAGGCATTTGAAGTCTACTATTCTGACTTCCCACTGTATCAAATTAGCAAATTATGTACTACTTACCTTGGGAGTTTGCAAAATGACACCAAATGCACTGAATGTATCATAGAGAAGTTTCTCATCAACTTCTGGGTCAAGATTACCAATAAATATGTTGGCACCGATATCTTGTCTCTTTGTATGAGCTGATGCCTGAAAGAAGAAAAAAAATCATGAGTACCTCACTGTCACCAGGGCTTCTGTTCTACCAACGAAAACTAAAGAACTGTATACATTTTTCATACATCATTTTTTTATATTTTTTTTTAAAAAGTGATGTTATTTATCTAGAACATCTTTCATATCTTGAAAGAAAATTGGCGGGGCATAGCATTTTTAAAATAAATGTTTAATCATTATCTAGAATACATTTTTCTTCTGCAAAAGTTCATAACAAATCTATTCATTTTAATGACAAATCATTTAGTTACAAACAGCTGACATTTTCTTGTAAACCTTATCAATTTTTGCAATTCCTTTTCCAGAAGATTTCTTGACTATTTACATCATGACTTCATGGTAATAAATAAAAATAAATGTTTGCAGCTGACTGCATAGTCAAGGGACACAAACAGAGGCAACAGCGGGTACCTTGTTCACTCTGATTGGCTTGCCATACAATTTTATCATGTTCATAATTTTGATGGCATAGTCTGCGTCCTCTTCACTCATGAATTCAATGAAGCCATAGCCCTGATGTGTTTGTGTGACTCTATCTTTGGGCATGTGAACATTCACTGAATGAAAATGACAAGACAAAATTAATGATACATCAGAGCCAAATAATAAACATTACACAAAGATCCAAATTAAATGTATGCAGCTAGAACTTTATATATATATATATACTATCTTTCAGAAAACGAAAAAATGTTTCTATTGCTTTCATGTTTTTGCAACCAGTACTTTAGATTTTTGTGGAAAAAAAAAAAAAAAAAAAAGAAACCCAACCATCACTGTGCAATGGTTTCACAAAAAAGTCTGAAATATACCTAGCAATGTATCTGTATTCATAGATAAATAGTTGTTAGCTGCAGATTGCTGGTGGAATAGGTAGGTCAGTGGTAGGTGTGCACATGCAGCATGTCAGGCTTATCTCTATTGTGTTCGATTGTCATAAAAATAAAAAAACAAACACATGAACATCTATTTGCGCATTCTTCAATTTTATGCCCTACAGTTTCAAACTCTGAATATGTTTCCTGAATAAGGGGTTCACAGATAGGCCCAGGCATGCCTGCAACTTTGCAATATTTCTATTCTCAAATTACTACCTTGACACTTTTATTTCACAAAAAATGTTGATGAGGGTCGCTGAGTTGTTTCATGGAATGCTGACAATCAGCCAGCAAGAAAAGACCCAATAAATCAGATTTTCAATCTAAGTAGAAAAATTGACCTTCATGTGAAAGCATCCCTTACAAATGTCGGGGGAAAAGAAACAGCAAAGGAGTTCTGTGTTTTGAACTGTCATTCCCACCTTTCATATAGGAACAAAAAAAAAAAAAAACTACAGAATGGATCCATCTGAAATTTGGCACACAACATTGTTGCATATGGATCTGTGTTTCTATGTACATAAACCTGAAAAA
>JBCEWB010053903.1:1514-30803 GCA_039654565.1 Peronia peronii | reverse complement strand
CCACCACCATCACCATCATCACCATCACCACCACCACCATCACCACCACCACCACCATTATCACCATCACCACCATCACCACCACCACCATCACCACCACCACCACCATCACCACCAATGTTAAGGATAGTTCATATCTACTGGTCAGTCTGACACCAGAGATGTATGATTTACATATTTGCATTTATGGACGGGGTATGTTATAATCAGGATAGCAATCATGAAGATGCAAGTTTTGATCCAGCATTCAAAACTTCATCTTGGCATTGATGTGACTAAGTGAGAAATACATTAATTTATTTTTTGGTATAGGCAAAGGGAACCACTTTAATGTGAAGTACATTTCAAATGAGAAAGATAAGAGACATAAGCATCAGAATGTAATATGTACATAGCGCAAATATCTTGATTTGAAACCTATAACCTTTTCTCTGTCAAATACTTGATGATAGCTGTTCACGCTGAAGAAATCCTTCAGCCATAATTTTTTTGCAGGGCCTGCACTTTTATGGTATTAAGGTCTGGATATACACTCTGTGTGGTAGAAATTCTGATTAATTGGGCCTGCCAGTGTACGCAGCTGTAACTGACAGATTCAGAATTACTCAAGAATTTTAAATCCCAACGTGATCCATACAGCTAATGTGAAGGCAGTCTCGGAGCCCATGCTCTTTGAGAAAACTATGGATATCAGAGTGAAGAACATGCTCTCTTCCTTTATAGCTGCATTTTTGTGCAGTTTATATCTGTCAGTGTGAGCACAGCATTTTATTTCTTATGGGAAATCAGTGAATATGGAAAAGTCACTGGTTTAAACACAGAAGTGATAGTCATGTGGGAAGTCTTGAAAATGACAGGGAAATGCTATTGCTAGAAATAATTCCTTCTTCAAACAAGTCGCTTATGTATGTTTCAATGCTTTATGAAAATGACCAATATGAGCTTTAGTTTATAAGAAATGCCTACATTGCAATCTGCTCATTTAACTATGGGTTATGACTTTATATATATTTATCTGTTTTTGAGCTGTCTGTTTGCTTTGTGAATGTTTCTCTTGCCTTATGGACACTTCTGTACCTTTGTGCCTTCCCTCTCACAAGTTGTCCTACATGCTTTTATCATGCTCTTCACTCTTCCTACTGTTATAGAATTTTAATGTGATCATCTGCTCATCAGAGATTTTACATTTTGGTAATCTCAGGGCATGGGTTGGGTGGAAGCTGTGGAGGTATTAAAGTCACATACTATCAATGTATTCTTTCTTACCCTGACATACTATCCTGAGATAGATATCACAACATCTGGGGAGAGAAATAATCAGTTACACTTGTTTCATGTAACTTAGCTTGCTTTTTGTCTGCATTGATGCCTGAGCCTGTGCTGTCCTTGCAGACTTGCTATAAAGACATTGTAGCAGCTGCACTTGTCTGACCAATTCACCCAGTGTGCCAATGAGCAGGTTTTTAAATAACTGAACAGTATTTAAATAACTGAAATATGTACCAGTAAACAAAAACTGAAACACTGAAAATGAATTTTCATCTCCTCAACAATATGTAGAGGTGCAGTGAAACAATTAAAATGAAAATGGCCGAGTCCCAAGTGTAATAACTCTTTGTCTTTTTTTTTTTTGGCAGTAATTACGATGTATCATTTGCTTTGATGCAAAGAGTTTAGATCTATAATTATGCTTGCGCAAGTAATATGACAAGATGTAAATAGACAGGGAGACTGGCCCTTTCCCATGCTCAATATCGAAAGAATTAAGGGAATTTTTATCAGACAAGTGTTTTCATATTAAGGAATTAAGAGAAGAAATCAGGCTCCTTCATGTCAGCAAAATAGTGTTTTCAGTCTGTAAGGGCATTGGTACCCAATTGAAGTTGTGACGTAAGCATTAAACATGACAGTGCAGGCTCAATTTTTGGCCATAAAAGTGGTTATACCATCATCCCTTACATGACTCTATGCACCCAAGTTTGTATCTGATGTGCAAAGAGTTAAAGTTTGTTCAGTGGAAGAATTTAATGTTAAAGTGAATAAACATTAGTGAAAGAAAGATTTGAGGTATTTCTGTGACAGTTCTATGTTGTATGGATATTGTGAGTGTTTGGTAATATGTTATCAAACAGCTGGGTGGAGTGGATATTTAAAGATCAATCAGTGTGTTACGACTCATGGAAGTGAGATTGCAAGCTTTATTCGTTGCTTAGTTGCCTTACTTTCAGCTATAAGACATCTGTATCACACGTTATACATATAAGATAGTGCACTCTCTAGAATTTATTTTGTCATGGGCTTAATATCAAAATGCAGATCTTTATTGCATAACAAACTTTGCTAGACAACAACCCAGGTGTTTGGTGGGTTGTATAAGGTGTACTTGGTTTTGGATTTCCATATCAGCCTTTATTCTTAGGAAAAGCTATGTTATATACATGTATCTGACACATATATTCACATGATTTTAAATAGGTTCATCCATTCTTCTTTCAATTTGTTATTATTTTTAACTTCTGTTAACACTACTGTTGTCTACTTACATTATCATTATAATTATATAAAATCAGTATGATTCTATATACTTGGCACAGTTTTTATTATATGTATTATTTATGAAATTATTGCATATTGTATATGTTGCAGCACTTTGTAGGATACATATTAGCTAGAGCTAAAACATCAGCTCTGGGAGTGGAATGTATTGCCTGTTGTCTGTTTATCCTATGCCCTTTTTTATATATATATATATATATATATATACATATTCTTATGTTTTTTATGTCATTATGCAAATTGTTCATTTTGTTAATATTATCTCTTAATCTTTTACTTGTCGTATTTTATCTATTCTCATCAATCCGTAACATTTTCAGCAACACATAAAATAATAATGGATGGCCCGATGTAATGCTATCATAATAATTTTATGATAGAAAGTTAAATGTCAACAAAACAATTATGCCCACTGTAAGCTATTGTGTTAGAAAATTGAAATAAAAAAGTTTACTGGAAATGTTACCACCACACTTTGCACTTTTGTGTTACATAGTCATTTGAAAACCTCAGTGGAAACCAGTTCTTGCCACACCAGTTTGTTGAGATCACTGGCATGTCCTTGGCATTCCACCAGATACATATCTCTTCAAGGGAATTAAACATATTTTTAATCATCTGACTGGCCTCTAAATTGTTCCTATATTTGCTGGTCTTCATGCTGAATTTTGCACCTAGTAAATGTCAGATGATCGATTTCTTTAACATGTGAAGAACACTGTCAGAAATTATTTCTGTTGTAACTTCCACAAATTTCATTTCCACCTCTTCAGCAATGGTTGTAACTGTGGGCATTTTCTTTAAACCCTAATCCTTGTTTCATAATATTCTCGTGAACAACCAACAAGAGCTCATTGTATAAAATATTATACATTCTCTCTCTATCAACACCAATACTCAGTTGATACTGCAAGTTAGTTAACTGGACAAAAGACAAAAGTTTAAATCAGTTCATTTGGATTAGAATTTTAGCATGAACTGACAAAAATGCTTGGGATATAATGCGATTGTATGCGTTGAGGAATGCTGCCTTTATTTAACTCCTCATGTATGATGACACTTAAATAACCCCACATTATTTATCAACATGATTTGGTTTTTGACTCTAGTATATATGTTAGTAAGCAGCCATGTGATTCTTACTTTTGTGAATTTTTTCCACAATCGCATTTTATCCTCCAAATTTTCATCAGTTCACAATAGAAGACCGAAAAAAAAAAGAAAGAGAACTCTCTTAAATGTATCATGCTGTAGGTCTTTATAGTCTCATTTGAAACATCAAAATGCCTGAAAAAGACATAACTTGTAATAGTTATAAATCATAATGTTTTTGATGGTGATAGACTGTAGAAAAGGGAGATTTAAATAGTACAGTTCAATAGGAAGGCCTAGAAAATCGTTGGCCTATAAATAGATACATGTATGCTGATTCATGTTTAGGGACAGCAAATTCTATCAGTAAAAAGTGTACAATGAAGTACATGGGTATTCTATTTTTTTGGTCATATTGATTACTCCTAGACTTTTGATAACATGACTTTTTATTCTGATGATGGTCCCGTGTTTTGATGAAAATCATATACTGAAGGGGATGATTTGAAATGGATAAGCCCTGAGCAGATGTTATATTTCTTTGTCGTCAGTCACACCGCAATCTGGCCATCATGAACATTGGAGCCCCTGCCTGTGGCATGAATGCAGCCGTTCGCTCCTTCGTCCGTATCAGCCTGACCAAAGGCTTCCGTGTGCTGGGTATCCAGGATAGTTTTGATGGACTGTTGAAGGGAGCCGTCCATGCCATGACCTGGACTGAAGTGCGAGGCTGGGCTGGCAAAGGTGGATCCTTCCTGGGTACCAAGAAGTAAGTTAGGTTTTTCTCATTTTGATAAACTGCATTTGAACCTTTGATTTATTATATATACTCCCATGGTTAATTTGTAAGGTTTATTTTTTCTTTTGACAAAAAATATTGAATAAGTGACGAGACAGTGGTTTTCATCTCATTCTTCTCTCTCTTTCTGTCCCCAGGCAATGGGCTCAGGATGTTGGTGTGGGCAAAATTGCCTTGAAATTCTCAGAATACAAGATTGACGGTCTCATGATTGTTGGTGGCTTTGAGGTAAGGGCTCTTAGTGGATAATTAAGCAGTCAAACTACTGCAGGACAGTGTAAAGGCTTTTTGAATGTCTTCTTTTTTAGTTTTTAAAATTATGGAAGTTGCAAGTGTAACCATTGTTATGAAAATTATCCTGTAATTTATACTTGCTCTTGATAATTTGTATGTATCATTCATTCTCTATCAAATTTATTTGGACAGTTTGTGAGCAATTGAGGAACTGCATAATGTCCTGGATAGTTTTTGAATATTTGTTTCTTTTCATAGTCATGGACATTGCAGATAAGTACTGTTTCATATAGAGTTATGGGTTCCAGAGCAAAACACGTTATGATTAGCTGTTAACCTCAGTAGGTTTGATTTAGTTTGGCAGTTTCGCACTGTGGGCATAAGATAGCAGTAATGTATAGAGACTTTCCATTAGCCATTACTTCAGCCAATAATCAATACTTCAGGATTTTTTAATTTCTGATTTCTTTCCTCCGTAGTGTTTTTGAACTTGAAGTGCTTTTTCATTATTATAATCTTTCTTTGTCATCGTCATCATAGGGAATTATAGACATTTTTAAAGAGAAGCCTCTTTGTCTTATTCAAAAGATGCTTGTTTTAGGATTCATGTGACATTTCAGACTAATATGATAGCCAACAATTTCTAGATTTAATATGATTGCTTCTTTTAAAAAGAGCCATGGAGAATAGAAATGATTCAAAGACCTATTCATCAAACTTAGACCTAGAGATAAATTTTTTCATTTTGGGGGGGAAAACAGATTTGTTTTTGTTTTTTTATTTTTTATTTTTTTATTTATAGGAAAAACATGAGTTTTTTTTGTTTTGTTTTTTAAACGAAAACCCGTCGAGATAACCTCCAATAGGAGGTTGAAAGACACACAGAATGTAGCTTAGAGATAAGTCCATCTCATTCATGACAAATACAGTAGGATGCTCTCTTCACAAATGTTGAAACGAGACATTTACGATAATAATAATGTTTACTGGAAAGTCCTCCTATACATGAAGTTTTATTGAACATTTCACTGAAATACAGCCATTTCTCGATCTCAAGCCTTTTCAGTTTATTTTTGTTGAATTTTCTAATAATGATGCTGTGATGTAAGACTTCCTTTGATCAAATATTATGTAACATTACATTATCACAATGTTTCTCCAGGCCTTCCATAGTGCTTGCCAGCTGTCTGAGGCCAGGGAGATGTTCCCATCCCTGTGTGTCCCCATTGTGGTTATTCCCTGTACCATCAGCAACAACATCCCAGGCTCAGATTTCTCCTTGGGTGCTGACACTGCCCTGAACGAGATCACAGATGTAAGTTCCCAAATGATTGCAGTGGTCAGTATCTGTCCCAACATCATTCATATGAGATTTGATGGCCTTTAGAGCAGGTCTTTGTTGGCATAATTCAGCTGTGCAATTGGTTATTCTTGATCAAATGTCACCTTAGAAACATAATACAACCACAAGGTATAACATCCATCAGTCAATTTTTATTGATGATGCTATGAGTAATTGTTTTAAAGGTTTAATTTAGACCAGTAGAATATAAATTTGTGACTGTTTTGTGAAAAGATACACTATAAATGAGACATAATAATCCTCGTCCATCTCAAGATTGGGGATAAAAGTTTTTTTCTTGTCTGTGTTGGCTGCTTTCTTCTAGATTTGTGACCGTATCAAACAGTCAGCTACAGGTACCAAGCGACGTGTCTTTGTGGCTGAGACAATGGGAGGCTACTGTGGTTACCTGGCAACTCTTTCTGGGTTGGCTAGTGGTGCTGATGCAGCCTACATTTACGAGGAGAAATTCAATGTTCTGGACTTAAAGGTGACAAAAAATATAGGAAAATCACAGATTCCCTTTTTTTTTTTTTTTTGCTTTATCATTAGATTTTGCTTATGCCTTGAACAGAACGTAAAAACAAATTTAAACCCTACTCCAACGAAAGAGAGAATTATGTTCTGAGGTTACATTGAATGAATTATTTATGCCTGCAATTTTTTTTCCACATAGATATATAGGATAAGATAAGATAAGCTGTATTTGTTTTTGAAAGAAAGCTCCATTCATATTTGATGAGGCACACTATATATATATTATATGTAAGATACATTCATACTAACATGGGGATAAAAATATCACGAATGGCATTATGGCAGATTCAGAAAACATTGTCTCAGAGTGATAAGTGCAATGGTGATGGCAGAACTGATTTTCTGTAAGGTTCATGATTAGTGCAGTAAATGACCAACAAACCTATCATGATTAGGGGTTACAGGACCAGAAAATTTACAAGGTATGACAAAGTTAAAAAAAAGAGTTACCTACAAATCCATTAGATATAGATGACTTTTAAAAATATATAACATATTTATCGTGTAATAGAGCGTGAAGAATATAAATTTTAACTCCGTGTATTGGCATCTACAATACAACGGTCACTAGTAGCTTAACTAGACCACAAAAGTAGTGGTAGCTGGTTGATTCAAAACTGCCTTCACAGTTCAATTATACTATAAGGAAAGCCTAAAGCTGTGTACGAAAAAATCTACATTTTGATTTGCTGTTTAAGTCTTTTTGTATCAAAAATATGATTTATCAGGTCGCCCAACTTTTACATGACTTTTACCTATTCTTGGTAGCCTCAGTTGTTCAGATAATATTGTAGTGATGTCATTTGTAGAAATAATACTCTTTTCATTGTGAGAACAGGATTTCACCGTTCTAGGCATTTTTCATGTCTGCCTGAGAATGGATTAGTTTTATGCTTTTTTTTAAAGAAATGTTTAATTTTTTAAATTTTATTTTATCGGAATATCTCAAAGAAATTACTTGGGCAGGGGAAAAACAATCAGCAAAATTCACATTTGTCATGAAAAAATTCATAAGATCTGTTGCATCTCAGTTTGTTTGCTGTGTTTATTAAGAATTCTGATAACAAGTTTCATTTGCACTGATATTCACAGCAAGATGTGGAGCATTTGAAGGACAAAATCCTCAATGCTGGTGTTCAAAGAGGCTTAATTCTGAGGTAGGTTTCTTGTCTCAAGACATGTTACTCCGTTTTTTAAGTCTTTAGCCCACAGTCAACTAGTGTATCAAATATGATTCAATCCATTGTGATGTATGGTTGAAAGAAATTTATGAAAAAATAAGTGTTAATTTTGAAAAAAAAAATGCATTTCACAATTTCATACCTTATTTAGTAATTATACTAAACAAAGTATATTGATCAAGGTGCATTGTGGGCCTCTTTGAATCTGTGCTCACAGAACGAGGAAAAGACTTTTACCTTAAGAATGGACCCAAACTTTTTGTGCTTTGTAAACACAAAACAGTTTTATTAAGAGGTGTATCTTCATATAGAGTAAAGGCAGGTATGCGCTCCCTTTAAGGACTTTGAATGATGATAATCTCCTCCCTGTAGGTCCAACTAAAAAACCAAAAATACCCACTGATAGCTCTCATCAGGACACATCACCTGACCATAGTTTTATTGAATAATAAGCTAAGCATTTTAAAGCTGTTTTGAATGATTTTCAAAAAAATTTTGGGTCTGGTGATTGCATCCTAAGTGAGGTCGGTGCAACCTACTTGGGTGGGTCATTGCAGCATGGGTTGCTGAGTGCAACCCACTCGGGATGGTCATTGTAACCTACCCCCCTCTCCCACCCTGCTGAAAATAATAAAGTTTTACTAGAGGTCTTTATTACTTTTCAAAGTAATCTGTGTTACTTTTTACTACCTATATTTCCCAACTGATCATGCCAAACTGCAAACAAAGTCAAATTTCATTTTACTCATGTTTTTACATGTTTGATGCTGTACACCAACAATCACTCGATAAAAATTCTTCACATACTGGTACACTGGAAATAAGTAAAATAACTTTATTATATTAAGACATAGATCTAGCTTTTACAATAAAATTAGATCAGTTAATAAACAATTTCAGGTAGATGTAGCTTGAAAATGATTTATTTTTTTTAAAAAAAGAAAAAAGAAAAGATAGGGAAAAAAAAACGGCCACCTCCTGCACAACTGTTTTATGAATGCCATCATCAGCACACATAACACTAAGAATGTAAAAAAAATATCACCACACATCATTGACTTGTGAGCCTATTTTACATGTGGGAATTTGTGTTTAGGGTAAGTAGTGCTTATAATTATAGTTATTTAGAAGAACTGAACTGATTCTACTTCTTTTTGTGTCTTGTTCTGAACCCAACCATCTGTGAGCAAGCTGTGTGACAACACTGATCATAAATTTCACATTAAACCCACATGCCATAACTCTGAGTTTTGCATTCAGTACATCATCCTTTTTATCTAATTGTCTGATACATCTCAATTTCGTCATAAAAATTCATTGACCATTCTCATTTTCAGTCTCACTTCCATGTTCACTCTGTTTTTGTTTTAGAAGAACAGATAGGTCTTTTTTTTTCAGGATTTCCTCAGGATTTTTCATTGTTTACATCTCATCCTCCCTTTCCCTCTTCATAGGTCTTTGGTTTTTGCTTCTCTTGAATTTGCTTTCCTCTAATCACTGCCTCACTTCTTTTTTATAAACAACAGCCATTTTCGCTCTTTATTCCCTTAATATGCTATACTCATCACTAGTACCAAATAAGTGCACCCCCTTTTTGTCTTTCTCCTCACTTTCCACTAGCCCTTATAGAATATAGACCTTCCTCTTGGTATGTCTCACCTTGTGTCACTATCAGTAAAAAATAAGGCCTATATGCATGCAGAGATGTTATTGTAGGTGAATAAAATAAAAATATTTGTATGTGCATTTTTTCTTCTCTGTGTTCACTCTGCTTTATCTCTTTCCACTCCATTCCACCCCATCCTCTTTTAGCCTAAGCCCACCACTCTTTGTGTTTTTGTTTCTAGATCTAGATATAACCTTTCAGCTCTCGTAGGGAACATTCTCAGGTGGGTTTACCTCCTCACTTTCCCCGTCACTTCTTGTAGAAAAGCTTCATTTTGGCAGTGGAGTGCAGTCAGCATCCCCATAAACTATGTGTCGGTGATGTGCCCCACTCCCGGGTGCATCACCTCCCAATGCAAATTTCGGTTGAGTCAACGCACCACCCCTTCATACGTTGGCTTCATCATACAATCAAGCCTGCAAACCCAGTGGGAATGTCACTTAGTCTTTAAATAAACATCATAATAAATGGCAAACTCTCATTGGCTCATACTGTGTTCTTGGAGCCTGATGACGTCACTAATCTAGGTTAGTGGAAATGGTTAAAAAGTGTACGAAAATTTCTGACCTGAATTCTGGCAGTTCTTGCTTGAAGAACCGGTTGAAAACAGAAAGAAATGAAACAAAATCCACTGAAGTTTTTCCTTTTCAGTATGAAAAAGATACGGGGCTTACGAGAAATGAATGGGAGCAAGGGGGTGCATTCACCAACCAGGCACACATCCTGCCTTTTCTCTATATACAGATTTTTTGTCTAGATCAACTGAATTATGTTCAAGTGTATATGTGCTTTGTGGTGATCTCCATTAATCTGTTTTTGACATGTAGACTGCCCTATGTGGTGGACATTGGAGTCGTATAAATTCATGTTAATCATGATTTTTATTGTTGTCTTGCTTTTTCCCTACAGGAATGAGCTGGCCAACCAGAACTATACAACTGATTTCATTACACGACTGTTCTCCGAGGAGGGTCACCCAGTCTTCACCACCAGGATGAATGTACTAGGTCATATGCAACAAGGTGGTTATCCCTCCCCCTTTGACCGTAACTACGGCACCAAGATGGCTGCCAAGGGAGTGGAGTGGCTGGCGGAGATGGTGGAAATGTACACAGACGATCATGGTGAGATATTCCTGAGAGTCATCATCATCATTATATTGAAGTGTCATCATCATTGTCGTCATTTTATAGAATTATCTTAATATTTAAGATTAACTTTGTGCCGCCAAGAAACTTACTCCACTCAAAAGTAAAAACAAACAACAACCTGTAGAATTCGATATATTATGAATTGAATGAAGTGATGGTATTGGCCAGTATTTGAACACTTTTGGTTCTTCATTGCCGTAACAAAGAAAAAATATAAAATGTAGGTATGGTAATCATCATCATCAGTTTATTGTAATATCACATGGCCATTGATAACAATGTTATTGTAAACAGTCAACTTAGACCTGATCTGTAATTCATAGTATAGTCTTATAGCTAGATACTGTACATACATGGAACAAGTTTATGTAGCAGGCACATGATTACACAAATAATCAGTGTTTTTTTTTATGTTTTTGTTTAGGACTATTGAAACTTCTGTAAATATCCAGAGCATAAACAATTCAATGTTTATGCTCTGGATATTTATAAAAGTTTTTATAGACTAGTCCAGTTTTACAGTCATTTTCACCACTCTCTTTTACAATACCTAAATACATCATACGTGATATGCAGGATTCGTAAAATCTGTTAATATATCTGAAGTCTTATCTTTATAATATTCTGTGATTGGCAAGTTCTTGTCATGCATGACCTGGCTGTCTGTTTCCAGGTCGTGTGAGAACGGGCAATGCTGACACTGTGGTCCTGTTGGGCATGATGAGACGACATTTGACCTTCACCCCTGTGGAAGAATTACAGTTCATTACAGATTTTGAGTAAGTTCTTACCCACTACAAAAGATGTATATGTCATGGTCTATATCTATATTTATATCCATGTTTATATCAGTGCTATAGTTATACCAATATCTTTGTCCATATTTATACTTCTGTCTTTGTCTGTATGTACATTCTAATAGATATAGGTATAATATAAATATAGCTCTAATAAATGGAAGTTCATATCCAGTATAAAAAATGAGAGGGATATCCAGCCATTCAGTAGGCTATGCTAGAAAGTCTTATATCACTTAAATATTAGACCTCTTCTAAAATGTTCAGAATCTCATACTGTTTCTGTGAGAAAATTATAGTTTCATCTAGCTTTCATTGTCTTTCTTGTTGCTGTGTTTGTAACCATCATGGGATGTTTTTGTCAGTTTAATTTTTTTCCCCCATGTCATGGAATAATGAGATGGCATAGAAATATCAAGGCTTGACAGTAGGGCAGTGGGTAATAATGTCAACTAGTGGCCACTCTGGAGTTGCAAGAAAATGCAATGGGAATCCTTGTCTCATCATGAACAAAATACTTTGTCATCCTCAAAATCTGTTGTTTTTTTTTAACAATTTCCCAGAAAATCACAAAAAATCTTCTTGAAATGTTTGTTTAGTATGTGTTGTGGGTCACAGCTTTACTAATAAAGTGCTAAATCTAAAAGTCACCAAGACTGTTCCTGTTTTGGACTTCAGTAGTAATGGTTATAAGGAAAAAAAGGGGAAAGGGAGGGGGGGAGGGTCTGCACTGATTAACACATCAGCTCAGTCCTCCGTCCTCTTGGGTGAGTTATGTAGTAGTTTCCCCTAGTTGTCAACTCATGTCATCCTCTATCTGTGCCTCAAATGATGATGCAGAATGCCTGTTCCCCCGGCCCATCCTCCCTTCTGTACTGCTTGATGGAACTACACATGTCCCACAGCTACTCAAAATGAGTTGCGTGTCAATTTTCCACCAAATATAGTTACTGCATTCAAATGAAATAATTATTTGTCATACACTTTTGTGTGATGAAAAGAGTTCTGAGCTAGCTTGACTTAGCCAGATATAATGTAAGTTGAAGAGACAAGGGTTGACTGAAATGCTGGCTAAAATCAGGAGAAAAATTGGCAAAATTTAACAGTTTAGCACAGAAGTCTGTAAATTCATCTCAAAATATCTTGGTATACATATAATCTGTTCCTAAGAACACTTTCTTTCTTAGAAGTGAAAGTTCTTTCAATATCTGCAATAAAGAAACATCAGTATCAGACCAGCTTCATTGCATTTAACCTTTGATTTCTCTGTTTGAATTTAGCCACTTATGACTCAGTGTGACTGACCCACAAGACGTATATAAATCACAGAACTTTCGCTAGTTTGGTAGCTCCAGAAGGCAAACAATAAGGGTTATAGCCAATATGTGCTAGTGCCATATAGTTTAATAATAATAATAATAGAGAGTATGTATATAGCGCCTATCCCCGTATGTACAAGCTCTAAGTGCGTTACAATCTATTATTACCCCGACAGACCCAAAGAGGACATTCATAAAGGTTCTCAGCTTCCTGGGAAGCATACAAGGCGGCTGCCTGTTAGGCGCTCAAATCCTTATCAATCTAACAATATCGTTCACTGTCTATAGTCAAGTACTCATTCAAACCTGGGTGGAGTCAGGAAATGTGTGTAAATTGTCTTTCCCAAGGACCTGTCAGGATTCAAACCCAGAACTTCAGATCCTGAATCCGACGGCCCAACCGCTAGGTTATCGACACCATGTTTATATGGTGAAAAATATTCAGGGAAACAGTTAGGAAGATATGTTTAGCATCTCTAAAGAATTTGACTGTCGAAATAATGAAGTTGTGCCTAAATCTGGAGTGGAGAATTTCTTTGCCCGCTAAGAGCATTAGATGCACTGATGTTAAATAAATATGGTAAATTTGTAAGTCTTTTTATTTAATCTGATGGTCAAGGAACATATTGATATCATGGTGTGTTCTGACATGGTCAGACATAAATACAAGAATACTGGTTCGTACAATTTACAGTAAGGACATGCTTCCACTGTGATTGTAGTGCACATTTTTTCTTCTCTATGATGGCATTTCACATACATATAGTTTGGATTAACTATTCAGATATCTATCTCTTTTATCTCTTCCCAGCAAACGAATTCCCAAAGATCAATGGTGGCTGAAGTTACGACCTTTGCTGCGTATTCTTGCCAAACACTCAGTAGTCAGCTACGAGACTGAGGCTGAGATGAAGAACATTGATGAAGATGATGATGACGAGGAAGGCGAACACATACTGTAATATCGTCATTTAGGACAGATTTTTTATATATAGTTCTTAGGGTAGACAAAATAAATTCAAGATGTTGTCCTGTTTTTTAATTTTTTTTTTTTTAAACGTGTTTATTGTTTTTTGAGGTCACCAGAGAAGATTATGCGAAAAAGCAAATTGGAAATAATTTCCGACAAATCTCAAAGCTGAAATCTGCATTTCTAAAGGTTAGTCAAAAAGTGTGCCCAAGTAAAATGAGGAGGCATAAATCTTGTTTTCATGTATATTCTATGTTCAATTTTGTTTTAAATTTTAAAAATATTTTGCAAGTGTTTTAGGCTTTATAAGCTGTGGTGAGCCTCAATCGGAATTGGTCCTATTTAATGGCAAATTGTTGTGCTGTGTAGTGAATTTTTTTTTTTTTTTATGCTGAGAATGTTCTCCAGAACACCAGTTGTGATGAAAACCCCGCATAACTTATACACCAATGGTTTTTTCCGCACTGTCAGGACATAATGATTATTTTTTAAGTTGTACTGATTATTTAATCGCCTGTTTAATGTTTGAATGAAAATGTAATGGTTTGTTTGACAATGAAGTGATGATCTAGGCTGCACATTTTTTTAGCCTGTTAATAGTGTTTCTTGTTGTAACTTTAACTGTCTAGAGGGGCATCATGTCCACATGAATAGGGAAATAGCATACAGTGGAGAACAGGTTCATCAATGCCAGAGAGGGAATAAAAAAATACGATAGGCTTATCTGGAGTTCAACTCTTCTGTGGTAAAAACAAAAAATACAACACTAAAACTGGACAAAATATTTAGATCTAGGTGACCTGTTGTCGGGCATTACAGTGATTATTTCCACTTATGTGGTCTGTTTATCCAGCTCAATACAGTTAAGTCCTAAGTAGTCTCAATGAAACACATACTCAGTATTGGGTGAGATCTGTATGATACCTTGTATCTTTATGGTAAGACTTATATCTCCACAATCATACAGAAGCATGAGATAGATTTAAAATTAGATTTGCGATTAATGTCTTTATAAGTACTTGGCTTCCAAGTTTATAGGCTGATAAGAATCTAGTCTCTAGCAGAAAATGACTTGATGTTTTTAATATGTGTAAGAAAAGGGTAATACATCATTGGAGTTTTACAGTTTGAGAAATATGACTGTGATAAAAAGTCAAATGGTTTGAGTGATTGGTATTGATGAACTGAAGCAGTCGATATATTGAAGTTGTCAAACATGCCAGCTCATTTGTGAAACCAGTGACTCGGAGACCAAAAAGAAAAGATTTTTTTTGTGTTCTTTCCATCATGTAGTTTGATCTAATACCCAGCATGGTACAATCAGCCAATTTATTTGCATTCAGTACCAGTCTTTTCTCGTAAGTTGTGTTAAGTTTTCAAATGATGAAAGCAGTGATATTATTGTCTTTATTATGTTGTGTTACATTATGCATTTCATAGACCTTAGTAGTAATGGATTGTAAAAGTTACGCACTGTATGATTTTTAATTTGGATTCATGTTTTCATTAGAAATAACTTTTCATTGTCATTATTAAACCATTGTACTGTTTTTTGTACCTCTGTCTTCATTTTTCTTAGTTCTTGCTATCTTATTCTTCAGAAATTTTGAACCCTGTCATTTACTGTAATTTGTCATTTGACATTTTGTGTCAGCATTTTACTCTGTCATGTTGATGGGATGGGATGTATCTATCATATTCTGAGATCAGTCAGAGCTGGAGGTGACTGTTGAATAAAAGCTTTTAAATTGTAATGCATATTCCAGCATTAAATGACATAGAATGATTTAATTTCAAATATACAACAGACAAAGTTTACAACAAGTGTCAGGTTAGCCTGTAAATTCTCTCTCTCTCCCACTTTTGTGGCACCTTCAATTAGTTCAACTTAAAATACCAAGTAAATGAGCATAAGATTGAAAATAGTCCAGAAAAATTTGGAGTAGTGTCACAGAGCTCCTGAAATTGTTGACTTTAAAAAAAAAAATTGTTTAAAAAAGCTGACCCAAGAATCATTAAAGTATATGCAAAGAAAACTCACTGAATAGGAACTTGTTACATGTCTGTATGTGACCCTCTCTATGTCTGCAACAACAAGCTGGTACAGTGAATGTTGGATATAAATGTTTGAAAACCTGTCTCAGTATTCAGTTTGTTGATACCATTTATTTAATTTACATGTTATACAACTTGATTTTTTTGAATTTGTACCCATGTTTTTTTGTTTGCTTTTTTTCTTGTACCTCAGTGTATTGTGCTATATTTTATTTCCATTACTCTAAACAAAAAAAAAAGAAAGAATTTAAAAAAAAAAAAAAAGGAATGATTATATCAGAATGTCAAATTCAAACCAGATTAAGTGTGATTGATTCCAAAACACCAACAAGTAAAACAGTCTGTGACAAAATCTTGTTTCCACCAAGATGATTTCCAAGGAAAAATGTCCTTTTCTGTCATGGACAGATGAAAGGGAAAATTAAACCCTCAAGCTAATTACTAATAATCAGGAAAATAACCCTGTGTTTAAAAATCCAGAACATGTAATGACAGTATAGCAATGTCTCCACACATGGTCACCTTGCAGACATAATGACCCATCTCAGAGATAAATCAAAAATTAAATTGACCCATCCTTCTGAACATATAAGCACCCCCTAGGTTTATGCACAGAAAGATTTAAAATTGGCAGAGTAATAGTACTTTGACCTAACTCATTCAGTGACACTGGTCAGTTTTTTTTTTTTTTCTTTTCTTTCTCTCAAAACTACGAAAAAAATAAGATCGGTCATTATGTTAGCAATGCGACAACATGTTCAGTATTCAGATTGTCATTCAGCTGCCATCATTAATGCATGTATATAGATCTGTCACCCATATGTCTTAGCAAGATAAAGATCACTGATGCTATAAATATATGTATATCAATATAAATATTATTTCATTCCAACTGTGAATTAACATTAGTCCTCTCCCAGCAACTTTCATAGCAGTACTGACCTAAAACAGAGTTGATTTCCCTCCCCCTCCCCCCCCCCTCCCCCCCCCCCACAACAATATCATTTCACTGAATGTGACTATTAGTCACCTGTGAAAAATCTGTGCCCAGAAACTTTCTTTTTTTTTTTTTTTCATATAACACTCATAGCAAGTTCTAGCTTTTCAGGTAGAG
This sequence comes from Peronia peronii, assembly GCA_039654565.1. Taxonomy (NCBI): domain Eukaryota; kingdom Metazoa; phylum Mollusca; class Gastropoda; order Systellommatophora; family Onchidiidae; genus Peronia; species Peronia peronii. The sequence goes on along the minus strand of JBCEWB010053903.1, from coordinate 13,990 downwards.
CCATTTCTGAACTACTCTGTGAAATAGATATGTTTGGCTGGGTATAAAAGGGTTAAGTGAGTTTGAACAAACTGACAGGCTGATCTGCACCAAATTCTTCAGTAATGCTTGGCATTATTGGCCCACTCCAGACATGCAATAATACCATCAGGTTAGTTTGAATGAACTAAAGTGAAAGGGTAGTTTGTCATCTACATACCTCTGAATGAGACAATGTTTATCTTAAAGATATACATACACCTGATAATGACATCGGTCAGTGTGAACAATACTAAGGTTAAAATATAAATTCTCCACCTATGTACCACTCAGTGAAACAGCATTAACCTTATGGACACATGTATATCATTTTTATTCTGTTTTGATGGGGTAGCTCTTCACCACATACCTCTCAATGAAGTTATATTTACCTTGTTGCTGCAAGCAAATCATTATGACCTCATTCCAGTCATAAGATGATAACATGGAGTCAGTTGGGAACATGCAGCAAGAGAAGTGAGCATGGAGAACATGCTACTGCATGTCATAATCAATTATGACAGCATATTGCAGTGATTAGTGCTTTTAGTATGCTCAATGATGTTGTCACTAATGATATATGACTGTTTGAAAAAAATGAGTGATTTTGTGAAGAAAATAGAAACAGCTCAAACCAGTTATCACCACATGATTTGACAAAATTGAGGATCTGATTTCTAATTGCAATTAGAATCTCATGACTGCAGCCAGGGAGTGCAGCAACATGCTGGTGTGGTAGAACAGGACGGTGACTATGTTGCTGTGTATGATATATATGTATAACATCATATCTGAAACTGCTTTTTTGTCATGGTATTGGGGTTGTAGATGTTTACTTTATGCATCAGTCACAGGCTAACTCTGTATATGCATTTGTATAGGAACATTGAACCAGGATGGCTAATGAATGTAGTATAACACCTCTGGGCATTAAGCTGCAAATTGACAGAGAATTTGTTTATAATAATTATCTTTCTTTTTTTTTTTTGATGATCAAGAAATATGCATTGAAATAATTCATTTATAATAAAACTGTCTTTGTCAATGTCAAAGGGCATAAAAAGCATTGAGATACCTGTCTCAATGAGGTATGTGCAAAAGTACTGACCTGTTTGTTTATTCGGTGCATTTCTCCAGTTGTACCACTTGAAGAAGGAAACTGTAAAAAAAGTAACTTAACAATTAGGACACCTTAGTCAGAAGTGAAATGTGGTCCGTGGATTTATTGACTTGTTTATATATGCAGTGCAAAATTGTATTATGTTTTGCTAGTTTTTTAAGAAATTCAAATAATATTTCATTTGCATTTCACAGGTGCTGTTGTAACAACACAATAAAAAAAAAATAATGAAATAAATACACACGAAAACACTTTGAGCATCTATCAGTGTTGTTGTTCTTATAAATGTACTGACAAAAGAAAGGGAGGGCAGCAGGATGAAGATACTCATGATGACTCAATTATATTATGAATTTTCTTTCAGTTTGAAAGAGAATTGGTTATCTATTCAACAGATTTCAGCCTGACTCATTCAGATATATACTACAGTGTGAATAAGAAGAGCAGTATATTGTACACATGTAGTACTTCCATTTTCATTGAGGATTGTAAAGAAAAGATTTCATGTGTTGCTATGCTTGTAACCTCTTCCTTCAGTTTTGTTTCATCTCATAATTTGAGTAGCACATGCATCTTGTCTTCATTGTTGAATAGATTCGATAATACAGTACAGTGCAGATCAACAGCCATATGTAATATAATTTGTATGCCTTCATATTATCAAATAAAGACGTACTATAACTGCATGAAGACGGCAAGTTAAGCTGTGACTCAGAAATGGCAGGGAAATGTACATGTAAGTAGACATCTTCTTTGTGGTATGGGAGTCTTCCGTACGTAATGGTGATGGGGGGAGGAGGGAGGGGGGGATGGTCTATGAATGAGAAGTTTGTGGTGTGTAAATATGTAATGTCAGTCAGTCCCAAAAAAATCCCAGTAAATCTTGACAAATTAAAAAGGAAAAGTGAACTTTAATTAAGTGGTGTAATTCACTGGGTATTTTCTGTCTTTATGACTAACTAGGCAAACATTGACTTTTTTAGTGCTACAAAGTGCAGTGATTGAAAAATATTTAAAGTAAATGTTCAGGGGACGAAGCATTTCCAGGATACCATTAAGCTGAATACAGTTGATGGTACCCCTGCTGAATTAGATATTACATTAAAAAATAGATGATAATTATGTTCTTTTTTGAAGCATAGAAAATATGGGCTTTTGCCACATGTATTTGTTCTTTTATAAAGGAGTGTATTCTATATTAAATTAATTTCCTTATAATATTTGCTTACATGTAGAGAATATCATGTTCTGAACATATGTAAAGTTACGTTCTAAGCTGTGAATTTAGTTTAGCAGACAAGTACATTTTACGCTGTGGTTATTTCAGTATTTTAAGATGTCATAAAATTAGTGAACAGGTAGGTAAAGAATCATGGCTTTATTTGAAATGGGCTGTTATTTAGCAAGACCTTTTTCATCCTTGTACAATATGACTCCTAAAGATATAAAAATCTAACACAGAGAATAAGAAAACCTGCTGTGTGGTGGAGATTGAGATTGGCTGAGTTTCTAAATGTAGAATTTTCATGTAAAGATATAGAATAATACCTTATAAAACAATGTATTTTCAATGTAAAGAGAAGTCTGACATAGCTTTGCTTTGTTGCATTGTGATGTTATTTTTACTCATTAATTTTATAAGTTTTGCTTAGGCTTTCAGTATTTATAGTATTTTCAGTGCATGATGCTCAGAAGACATCCGGTACATTGAGCATTTATTGTGAAAGAGAGCCTGCTTTCTGTTTTGTTAAGGTCATTCAAATCTTTGATGAAATGATTGATTGAAAAATACTGTTTTGATCAGAGACTGAACTCTTTAAAAGTAGCTTTTTATATTTTGTACAAATATATCATGAAAGTTTCAATAATTTTTGTTGTTGTAAGAGAGCTCATTATGTACCTTATCGCATTCCAGCCTTTAATGTAGGTTCTGGAAATTACATCACATTTATGATGCTTGGCTTGACACCAGCGATGATTATTAATAATTGTAAGGTTAATTGTTATTGACTCACAGGGACAAGTAAGATACATACACACGGAGAGAAAAATATTGATCACGATTTGTAATTTTATACAGAAGATTTGTTTGAATGTGACATTGTAGAAATAAGATACAGACAAACACAGAAAACACAGAAGACCCAGTGATATTATTGGTGAGCCTGTGTTGCATTCAGGTTTGAAATGTGGTTCTGAGAAAGATTCGGCCAGTACCATCACTTTTTTTTCAGTTTTTAATATTTGGAGTTCTACAGGATATTGTTTGTTACTTTCAAGACATTTGTATAAAATTATAGGTAAGCCTGTGGGATGATGATGAGCTTTTATTTGCTCCTTTGCCTGTTGTTTTGAAAAAGCAATGTCTAGCTCTATGTTTCATATTATCTCAGTCATGGGGCAAATGACAGTTTAAAAATCAGAAAAAATAGTTTGACTGCTGCTTGTCATTCTAAATTTTGCAGCCTTGCCACATTCTAGTGAACTTAAAGCAAATTTATTTGCTTTTTTCCGCAAGATATTTTGACCACAAATGAAAGATATCCACCTAATCAATTAACCGATTTCACATAAAGCAAGAAAATGTAAGAGATCAAATTTCATGAAAAAAAAAAAAATCATCAACATCTTTTGATATTCTTTTATTGCAGGTTTTGTTTATAGTTGCCTTTTCTTTCATAAAGTTATTTTTTCATTCTTCACTCACCAAAGTATTGAAAAAGTTACTTTTAGAATGTAATAGCATGTGTGCTATTTTGTCAGTCTAGCTGTGATTTGCAAACTTAAGCCATTTATTTATTTTTTTCCATAAGTTTCAAACAACAAATGCTCCTGTAAGTTTTTTTTCCCCAGCAATATGGAGACCTTTTTTTTTAAAAAGAAAATTTCAGTTTCAACAACTAATTATTTATCTTTTTTAGTGTGATATATGACCATAACATTTTACCATCATGTAAAATGTTTGATCTGTATAAGTAAAGCAAGGTGATGAGGAAAGGACAAAAAAAAAAATCCTATTTTTTCTCCAGGTCTGATTATGAAGTATTTGTACATACATGTATTTTGTATTATGCCTGCCTCAAATGAAGAAATAATGAAAGTAAATCACAAACTTTTGTTTGTGGGTCTGACCGTACTTCACTAGTGTAATAGTAATATGTAAATATATATATATTTTGTAGTGTTTTGTATATCAAAGACAGAATTCTTTGGTTGTAGCCCTGATCACACTTTACCTGGTGGACCTGATGGGTTCAGGTGCCAAAACTGAGAAACACCATTTTTGTACTTACTGAAGTGGGGTTACCTGACAACATAGTAATTGCAGAAATATCAGCTCAGCTATGTCTAGCAACACCAGCATGATTATATGTATCTCTAATTTGACTGAAAAAAAAACAAATGAGCAAACACATTGTCATGCAAATTCGCTGTTTTAGATGAAACTGTGTAGGCCTACTGTAGCAAAAAACCCATTTTTTCTCAAAACATGCTTAAGCCTACACGTATGAAGGGACAAATATGGTGAAAGGCTAGCTACTCATCATTCAATGATATAACTTAAGTGCACAAATAGACATATACAAAGCCATAGCAAGATATTCATCTTACATTCCTTCTGAAGTCTAAAATGGCATTCTTGAACATGAACTATCAAAATTATGGTAATATTACACCGCAGCAGTTGCCTCTGACAGTTTCAGGGTTAAAATGAATCTGTTTTGGCAGCTGAACCTCTCATGTATTCTGTGCCTGTATATTTTAACAGTGTGCTTGGTCCTTGAACAAGGAAGGAGTGAGGAACATAAATGTCCACCTTCCTGGGAGTTCTAGCCCTATACCCCTAACTAAATAATGTACATATTGTAAATTGATCCCTCGGTGTCTATATAATAAGAGTGATTATTTATGAGTGTTAAGTTAACTTCATTTGGCATTTGTTTCTTTCTTTGGATATGATTTTTTAAAAAAAATATTTTAAATTCCTTGAATTTCAAATTTAGTGACAACAATAACTAGTTGGACTGAATTAGCTCTTTCAGCATTTTTCTGAGTTGAATGAAAATTTTCCTTACTGAACACAAAAGAGGATTGCAAGATTTTTTATGTGAGACGATTTGATTCCATGCACTGGTGAATCAGCATTAACGAAAACAGTTTTAAGTGATTAAATTTGGTCCAGTATATCTCTGAAATGAAGAAAGGTGGCTTTACTTCCAGTATGCATTGCAAGAAATTTTAGCTGAGATTTGATTTGATTGCTTTGCTGATATTGGTTCTCTCTCAGGTAAAGTCTAAAACTGTCTGTGTCACAGATTTTTTTTAGAAATGTTTTTTTTTTGTGAGAATTACTTTTTTTTTCAATTTGCATTTTTCTCTCAGCAATTTCTTAAGAAAACTACATGTAGCGTATTGGTCAGTATTTGGTCAGTTACTTCAGTTCTGATGGAGGCGAGTGTTACTCTGTTTTGAAAAAAAAAAAACAGGAGTTTTTATCATATTAATGTTTTTCTCTTTTACCTACAATTTCATGACCAAAGAGAATTGTAATTTGTGTCAGAATTTTCATATAATATCAAATTTAGCTCTTACAGTGTTTGACTATGCATGGTAATAAATATCTGAGAGAATTGTTATGAAAGAACATCTGGCCTGATGTGTATATCTTAAATCAGCCACTGTGTAACCTGGCATGTGGATGGACTCATCAGATGCACATGGTAACGTATCATTGTCAGGACAATAAGTACTTTCTGTGCATAAATACATTGAACATTTCTGAAGGGAAGATTGCTGACCTCTAAAAATTCATGTCTTTTCACAGGTAAAATTTTCACATTAAATCCATTGATTCCTGTGCTTACCTTTCCTTTGTACTTGAGTTTCTGGAGGCCTAAACTGTTTTAAAGAATAAAAATAAGAAATAGAAATCAATAAATAAATGAATCAAATATGCTACATAAATAAATAAATAATAAATAAATAAATATACAAATAAAAAATACTATTAATTAAATATCTCGTATTAAATTTTTTTAAAAATGGCAGTCTACTGTATCACAAGAAGAAAAAAAATGGATAAGGAAATTGTTCTGAATTTTTCCTTTAAAATGTTCTGTCCTTGACAAGGAAGATATTTATCCATTGTGCTTATGATAGCCAGTGCTCTGTGCCACAGATCATCGAGTAGCCAGAAGTGATGACATACTTGTATTGGCAGTAAGTTACACATGTACATGAACAAACTCTGCAGAATATGCCACTTTGTGCAAACAAGCTAGACAATAAAACCAATATGTGTTACAAATAGTCATATTTAGTGTGTTTGTCTTGTTCTTCATTTTTCTTTATTTTTATACATATCTACCTGTCTTTGTCCTACAACTTGATCAGTTATAATTTGTATCATGTCTATGAGTTTTCATCATCTCTCAACAATGTTTTCCTTTGCCTTTGCCTTGCCGTGCCTTATGTTCAGCTTTAAAGAATCCACTCTTACCCTTTCTCTTGTTGTTTGCCTTAATTTCCTAACGTTGTTTGAAATTTACCAATTTCAAATTTATCTCGTTTGTCTTAACTTGAAATTTTTATTGGTTGTTGCTGTTTTTATATTGTGATCGTGAATTTTTTTTACTTTGACAATTAAGTGAGCTTCGATAGATTTTATTATTATTTATAAAGATCCATTTACATATGACCCATTGCCAAATAAGAGAAAATCCTATAGGTCATGTGATACAAGTGAGAAAAATAAGCATTTTGCAGATCTCTCTAATCAATGTAGTGAATATAGCATGGGAATGACTTAGTTATGAACACACAAACTTTCAGAGCAAGTGGTTACAAAAAAAAACCTATTTCTTTAGACAATTGAATCGTAAAATCATAGTGTAAATTAAGTGAAAAAATCTATCATGAAATAGGGCATTGAAGAATAGGGTAGTAAAATATGACAGAAAGCAAGTGAATGTTCGGTTTTCACTTCAGAAGATAAAGGACATGCTAAAGCTCTTTATTCTTTGGTAAAATTTACTTGAGCGCAGATCTGATGAACATGCTATGCATTTAAAAAATGTTTAACTTAACATACATTTTCATGTCAAACTCATGGCAAATCACAGGTAATGAAGATATAGTATCTTTATTAAAATAAGTTCCTATATTTCTTTTTAGTGTTCGACAAAGACCTGTCGGTTGTATAGGAGTTATTAAAGCAGTGGAAAAAGCGATAACAGGCTAAGGTTAACGGCTCTTGTTTTTGGAATCTTGATTTCCTGTCAAATTATTATATGAAAGTGATAGATTGAGAAAGCGGAAAACAGATTCTGCTCTATTATTTTTACTTTATTTAACAAGAAATATACTGACAAAAGAAACTCAATGCAGTGAGCCATGTTTGATAAATTATTGAACAATTACAAATTTATTGTATCTTCGAAGATACAGTCTATATTTTTCAACAGTCCTTGCTTGGCAATAGGTCATATATTAACTTGGAGAGAAAGAACAAAATTTACATGTACTTGTATATTTTCAAATAAAATAATGTCACTACTGATACTGACAAGTTTCATGATAAGATAAATACGTGCATGAAAAAAAAATCAATATGTAAAGGATAAGAGAACTGATAACAATTACGTTCACTTGTGCATAGCTCTCAGTTTTTTGTTTTCAACTAGTTTGTAACTCAGACTTGACTCAGTTAGCTTTTTGATGATAGCATCATTTTAGTCTGTATGAATTACCGTGAATTTCTCACATTGCAGATTATGAGTTTTGTCTCTTTGATTTGTTCTTTCAGTGCATCTTTTATTTATCGAAACCATATTTTTTTTTGTTCTTTCTTTTTTTTTTCTTTCTTTTTTCTTTCTTCTTTTTTCTTTCTTTCTTTTGTCTTTCTTTCCTCTTCTTTCTTTCTTTCTTTCTTTCTCTTTTTTCTGTCTTTCTTTCTTTCTTGTTGTTTTCTCTCTATTTGTATGTTTTCTTTCTGGCTGTCTTACTTTCCTACGTTCTTTTCTCTTACCTCCTTTCTTTTATCTTGCTGCTCATCTAATCATTTTATTGTTTGTAAGTACTATAATCTTTTGATAGGTGGGAAGCTCTCCTCCCATCGCCAAGAGAATAATGTAATATGCCAATGTTGGCTTATACAACCTTTTCATAAAAAAACATCAAGAAGTGCATTAGTTATAACATGTTCAGTTTGTTTGGCTGTTTGGAGAGAAAGAACGAGATGACACATCAAGCAGTTTACTATGATCCCCAAAAAGATAACAGCAATAAATCCTGGTTATATTATACATCATAATGAAAAAAAAAAGAGGAAAACTAAAAAAACAAAAGACAACAAAAACTCTTTCTAAATGGCAAGAAAAAAATATCTTCTGCAATAATTTGATGAGTGAACTAAAACTGTCTCTCCACTGTAAGTAATATTGCCTCTGCAGTCTCCGTTAGTTGCATTTTTTTAATTTGTTTTTGTTTTTGTTTTTTTTGGTTTGCTTTTGAGATTTTTAAAATTATTAAGACAATAAAAGATGCATTCTGCAGTACCAGTCTTGTTTGTTGCTTGATCTTCGTAGGACACAAATTTAATTTATTAGTTGTATAAGTTCAGCAGATATAAACTGTCTCCTCCCTTTCTCTTCCCACTTCTCTATGTCTTTCTCTCACTCTCTCAATCTTTTCTCGCTTTCATTCTCTTACTCTGTTTTGGTCTCTATCACCCTATCTCTCTCTGCAGCAGTTTCCATCTCAGTTTCCTCTCTTTCATTCTATCAGTCTCTTTCTCTGATTCTCATTCTTCCTCTGCCTCTTTCCATCCTAAGCGTTCCCTCATCACTTTTTCCCCACCGCTTTCATCCTGTCTGTTACATGTATATCTGTGAGATCTTCTCAACCTCTCTCCCTCTGGTCTCTTTGTGTTTTTCTTTGTCCACCTTTTCCCATCTCCACATTTCTTTCGCTTAAAAAATGCACATAACATTGATTGTAGCTATTTTATTATGAACAAACATAGTTAAGACATCTACTGAAGATACCAGAAAAAGTAGAGTTGTACAGTGCTATAGTAAACTGTTTTGTCATGTATTCAAAAAGCGGTATCGACATGGACGAAGCCGTCGTTATGGATGAAATTATCAGCAAACTGTAACGTCTTCTTCCTTTTAACGTAGTAGTCATTCAAAGTACATGTATTGACTTTTCTGTACATAAAAATATATCTCAGCATTGTCACACATTTTGATAAATCGTCAAGAAAGAAAATATTCGTTACGGTTAATAAGCTAAATAAGCAAACTAATAAATGCCTCAAGCAAGTTAACAGGCTCTCTCTTAATAGACATGGCAAAACACTTGTAATGTTGTTGTTGTTGTTTTTTCTGAAGGCTCATATTGCATTTCTCGTTGAAGACAATGAAATAGATCATGCGTGTACATATGTAATTAGAAAATCATGTAAGGACATATTACCCACGACTAAAGATTATGAAAATATGCATATATGTTTATGCAACTAGTGTACCATTTTCGTAATGTCACTGATGAGACAGATCTACTCGTTTTTCAAAAGTGTTTGTGGGTAATTCATCCAGTGTGATAAAATGATATATCAAATTAGTTCAATGTCTTAAAAGAATCCAATGTCTTAAAATTTCATATCTTTAAAATGTGGAAAGGAAACAAAATGGACAAGGTGAATATATGAATACATATGGCAACGTACTATTCATACAACAATAGCGTGTGTCAAAACAAGTCATAACATTTTAATGCCACTCGAAAAAAGAAAATCAGTAATACGAATGGACGCACTTGATCGTATTAAGATACACACGCGAATGTGTTGTCCACACACAGCCACTACGAGACACAAAATTGTACATTTTCTTTCAATACTGCTGTCATTATTCAAAGATTAGTCTCCAGAGTTCTTGTCAAAGTATGTCCAAAATATGAAAACATTCAATGAATAGGTCACACTCACAGTCACAGCCATCCATCGTCGAATCAATGGAAAGCTGAAAGAGAAGAAGGCACTACTGTCTCCTATAATTCTTCGCGCTGGAGAGATTGCATGGACGATACCAGGCCTCGTATCTCCACATTTGGCATCATGTGTTGCAAGAGTTTGTGTTTGAGCAGTGTTCCCTTTGGTTCTGCAAAATGATGTTATCTATCCATTTCTCTTTTCATCCTCCCACTCTCTTTCTTCAGTACTACCAATCAATGAACAGTCTTGCATAAGCCATATTTTAATCTATTCTTACTTCATCACATGATCATACATTAAAGGTTTGTCTTTTCATCACGGCAAATGTAGGCCTAGTTCTTTGCACTGCTCCAATCTTAAATGAGCGTTCTATATGTCTCTTAATACTCTACTCCATATCTCCATTCCTATCTCCATCCGTCCATAGTTGTTACTGCCTTTTCTCTACTGTGGATATCAAATATTTGTACTATTCCATGTCTAGTGCAATTCTTGCACGTTGCAGTCGATATTTCTCAAATCCAAAATATGCACACCAATGCCTGCAAACCCCCATCTCCACCAGTCTACCCCAATAAATCACCCAATCCGTTAGTCAATCAATCAGTTAATCAAACATTTCCAGAAAAGGCAATTTATTATTGGTCTGAGGATTTCTAAAATATTTGTTAAAAATTTGCCTGAATTTATGATACTGATGTGCTCAAATAATTCTCAATGAAACAACTTAACAACAATAGAGTAAAAATTTGTTAGGGTTTAATTGTATATTATGAGGAAAGAGGCTATCAGAGAGATTCAACTGTTAATGCCCCAGTGATCATGAAGGATATCCTTCAAAGCTTCATCAGCCTGACCAGATGTGCATGTTTTTTTTGTTAGATAATCATTGTACAGCTGTGCTGACTAACGGAAATGTTCAGTACCCATGCTTTTCATAAGTCAAGGGCTGACAGAGAGAAATTCAGGGGACGCCGTGATCAGGGACTCACCTCTGGATTGAAAGACTACATACATAATAAAAAGATAGAAACTGATGTCAATGAAACGATAAGCAGTGCTGGTTCAAATCTAGCAGAAACAACGAGCTTCACATTCCAAAAATTCAAAGTATCAACAGAAAATGCTAAGGGTTTAGGGTTTCGATCATGATTTTAATAGTGATGTTTATGAATTAGAGAGTTTATGCCTGAAGGTAATCTAATATCAGAATCATGTCGTTAGACTATGCGCTGATTGGAGAATAATTGCAATGCAAAATACGGTGAGCAAATCCTTGACCAGAGCAGTTCCCTGGTTCTTCTAAAAGATAATGAGACGGTCAACAGTGAGGTGAGAGAGTCTCAGACCTATGAATATTATGGATTAAGGACTGATCTCAGTGAAAGATGTGGATTCATCAAACAAGAACAGCGACTTCCAATTTTGATTAATCGTTGTTTCCATGTTTGCTTTTGTTTTGTTTGTTTTTTATTGTTTGTTTGTGTGTGTATGTGTGTGTGTGTGTGTGTGTTCTTTTGATATGTTATTCACCCTATTATAAACAAAAAATGTACATTTGTCTGTACTGTCCAGTCCTTCGTTGTCCTAGGAAAAAAAAAAAACACACAAATACAATAGTTCGAAGTCCTCAACAGTTGAATCCTATCATCAATGCCGTTTGCATTGTCACTTCTGCTTGGAATTTTGTGAATGGCAAAGTCAAAGGTTCCTAATGACGTCAGAGGTTTCAGACCTATAATGCATTATCCTATCCCTCTGCAGCCGAGGATGACATAATAGTCCTAGACGATTAGGAATGGCAGTAAAAGACTGAAAGCTAAGACCATGCGGTTCTTTGAAATGAGATAAAACAATTCTAGAGCAGGAACTTTTCAGGACAGACCAATACTGAGTCAACAAAAATGATATCATTGCAAAAGTATGAAAAATCAACTGATTTAAGACAGCTCTTATTCCTCTTGTTCTTGTTAGTTAGCCCTTAACTCCGTCTGGAGTCATTGGACAGTACTGGCATTTTGTTTTAAATGCTGTTCGGACCTTGAGCTTGAAGAGTTAGGCATTTCCGGGCAAGCTTTTGCCTGACGGAGATCTCTTGGTCAGTCGTCGCCTAAACCACTCCGACCTGGCCTGGTTTAACTCTCTTAGCTTCTGCAGACTCTGGAAAGAAAAACAATGACACTCGCTATAATAAATATTAAACTAGCTGTGTCCTATACTTAGGTATCAAACATTTAGCAGTCTAAAAGTCTTGAAAAAAAAAAAAAAAGATTCGATATAAGAAAGACTGACAAAAATTAGAAAAAAAAAGACAGGTTTAGATAAAAAGTCTCAGATCCC
>JBCEWB010053892.1:0-14027 GCA_039654565.1 Peronia peronii | reverse complement strand
TCAATGATTATTGTTGATCCATCTATTGGATTTTTTAACTCATCTTCATCTTCTTTAAATTCTCCTTTAAATTTAAACCCACCTTCAAGTTCACCTACCAAGTTTATATAATAAATATCTGGTATTATTACAAATCCTTCTAATAGAGTAATATAAATTTCTTTATTTCCATAAGGAACTAAATTAATAAACTTTGTACCAGAATTCAATATTTTACTAACCTTATGATTCTCTCCATCAGTTAATACTTTTCCATTAACTATCTTAAAATCTAAATCAAATTCATGATAAAGAGGTAGAGGTACCCAAGACCCATCTTTATGAACCAATTTAATTGGCTTATTTTTAATAGAATCATCTATATCAAATTTCCCACTAAGTTTTACTCTTTTATACTTTCCATCTTTCATCTGAAATAGATATTTAGTATTTTCTGTTCCTTCTTTATCAAATTCCTCAACATCATCTAGATCATTTAAATTTTTAATGGTAGATTTTATTTCTCCTCTTGTATAAATTCCTGAATCTGTTAATTTAAGTCCATAAATACGATTCCTTTTTCCAACTTCATTAAAACTTTTAACATTTTCTAAATCATCTAGATTGAATTCATATTTTGAAAAAGGATAAACATCATCAATCATTTTAAATAACTAATTTTAAAGATATTCAAATTCATCATCACTAATTGGTTTACGTGTATATATTAGTCTTGATATAGTAATATTTTCTTTGAGCTTTAACTCAGTTAGTCTTACAGTTTCATAAATAATAGTATTTAAACCATTATCATAATTCTTTACATCATAGTCACCATTCTTTTTAACTTTAATAACCGCTTTAAAATGTATATTATCTTCACTACTCGCTGAAACAGGAATAAATCTAATATTAAATCCATTCAAAATATCATGAAAATCATTAGAACTTTGTATCATCCCTTCAATGATTATTGTTGATCCATCTATTGGATTTTTTAACTCATCTTCATCTTCTTTAAATTCTCCTTTAAATTTAAATCCACCTTCAAGTTCACCAAACAATGCTATTTCATAAGATTCTCTTGTCTTACTAAGATAAATTTCTTTATTTCCATAAGGAACTAAATTAATAAACATTGTACCAGAATTCAATATTTTACTAACCTTATGATTCTCTCCATCAGTTAATACTTTTCCAGGAACCATCCTAAAATCTAAATCAAATTCATGAGGTATCAAATATTTATCAATTTTTACTCTTTTATACTTTCCATCTTTCATCTGAAATAGATATTTAGTATTTTCTGTTCCTTCTTCATCAAAACCTTCAACATTATCTAGATCATTTAAATTTTTAATGATAGATTCTATTTCTCCCCTTGTATAAATTCCTGAATCTGTTAACTTAAGTCCGTAAACATTATCCTTTTTTCCATCTTCGCTAAAACCTATTACATTTAATAAATCATCTAGATTTAATTCATATTTAGTAAAATTGGGAATAATATTTGTGATATTTGTATCACCATCACTATGCATTAAACCAAACTTATCAACACTCATTTTAAAGATATTTAATTTCATCATCACTAATTGGTTTACGTGTAAACATTAGTCTTATTAAAAAAATATTACGTCTGAGTTTTAAATCATTCAATCTTACAATATCTTCAGTAATAACATTTAAATCAATATCAATATTATGAGTTATTTCATAAGAGCCATCACTATTAGATTTAATAACCAATCTAAAAAATTTATTTCTATTATTCTCATCCCATCTAATTTTCAATCCTCTCAGAATCTCGATATATTCATTTTTTGATTCACCTGTCAGTCCTTCAATGATTATTGTTGATCCCCGTTCTGGATTTTTTAACTCATCTTCTTCATATCTAAATTCTCCTTTGAAAATAAATCCACCAATATCTCCATTCAGTAATTTTATAGCATAATCACGTGGCCCATCATTCCCTAAACTAACAAGATTAATTTTGTTATTTCCATAAGTAACTAGATTAATAAACATTATACCAGAATTCAATATTTTACTAACGTTATGATTCTTTCCATCAGTCAATACTTTTCCAGGAACCATCTTAAAATCTAAATCAAATTCATGATAAAGGGGTAAAGATATCCAAGACCCGTCGTCTTTATAAACCAATTTAATTGCTTCATCTTTAATAGAATCATCTATATTAAACGTTTCATCAATTTCTACTCTTTTATATTTTCCATCTTTCATCTGAAATAGATATTTAGTATTTTCTGTTCCTTCTTCATCAAAACCTTCAACATCATCTAGATCATTTAAATTTTTACTGGTAGATTCTATTTCTCCTCTTGTATAAATTCCTGAATCTGTTAACTTAAGCCCATAAACACTATTTCTTTTTCCATCTTCATTAAAGCCTCTGACATTTTCTAAATCATCTAGATTGAATTCATATTTTGAAAAAGGTTGAATAACGTTACTCATTTTAAATAACTAATTTTGGATAACAGTAAGTTTATTTCCATCACTTTCAAAGGAAATTATTTTATCAGAAATAACAAATGCATAAGCTCGTGTATTTGCTGGAGGATTTATACTAAAAGTTGCTTTTATCATAATATCTGCAACACTGTTTTTTAACCTTTCTTCTTGTTTAGAAATATCAAAGACAAATAATGGATACAAAACTTTATAATCAATAGGATTAATATTTGGATTACTAATTATTTCATCCAAATTAAAAAATTTAGATTTAAACTCCGTAGCTTCACTATAAGCTTTACTAAAATCCTGTTGGGCAAAATTAATAGAAAAATTAACTTCTGGGTATCTTCTAGTGTTTAAAGTTACATAAATATCTTTAACATTACAATGATCAAATATAGAAGCATTCTTATCTTGATCTCCCAATTTATCAGATTGAAATCCTACAATAATATATCTTGGTTTTTCTGGTTGGGTTTTTACAGTTAGTCTCCAAGTAAAGTCTGTTGATTGAGGAACTGAAAATGTTTCACATTGACGTTTTCTATATCCAACAATAAATTTTTCCTTTTGTTCAATCATTTTATACAATTGAAATTTTTGCATATCTGCTGGAACAACATGTGGAATAACCCATGAGAGTTTATCAAGAGTTATTTTACCTTTAGCTGCAGCAGCATCCTTAAAAATTGCATCTTCATCATCTTGGCTTCTGTATAAACTTATTTCATGTTTGAAACCGTAAATTACTTTTGTATAATCTTCAGCGAATCCAAAGATATGTTTTAATGGAATATAAAAACTAAAACTTCCCTTTGGAATTGGAGATTCTATAATATATTTTTGTCTAAGCTTAAAACCATTATTTTTTTTTCCACTTGATCCATCATCAGTATCTTTACTCCACAGTTGATTAAGTCCTTTACTTTTGCTGAAATCCTCCGGATATTTTAATAGACCTAACATTGTTGTTCCTTGTCCTGGGTTATTTATATTTTCTATTTCTTGTCCAGATAAATTATATTTTATATTTTTAAAGAGATACATAATAGCATTATTTGTTAATGTAATTTGATCAGTATCTGCATAAGAGGTTCCATCAGTTTTTGTTAATCTTCCTTTAATCAATAAATAACTCTCACTAGGATGAGTAAATAAATCTTGAGTTTCAATTACTATTCTTATCTCTCCAGCATTGTTTAAATTATTTGTTCCTGTGGTTGGTGTGTATTCATGATACTCATATTTTTCTATACTGTCATCAATGATTAAAGGTTCATTTATTTTTAAAATATATTCCATTTTTATTAATTAAATTTTTATTTTTTTAACAAGACTTTGAATTGGAATAACATTACCAGAACCAGTGTATTTTTGTAAAATATTTTTACTTTTAGGAGTTAGTAATGTTTCTGTAGCTTTAGATACTAATTTATTTCCTATATTAACAGCTTGGTTCTTTGCTATTTCTTTCCCAGTATCTTTAAGAAATGGAATTCCATAATTTGAAAATAAAGGCACAACATAATCAAAAATACCAGTTCCTTTATATAAATAATTTTTATAACCTTTTTTTATAACCAGCATTTTTAAATCATAAAAATAACTTATATAAATTTTTATATTGTAATTCATCAATAACATTCTGTTGTAACAATGATCCAATAATTTGTTTTAATTCATTTATTACTCCAGTATTTCCAGCTGATTTACTAGCCATTAATAAATCAAATCTTTCTATTAATTTATTTAAATCTATTCCTGAACCTTCTGGAGGTGGTAATTCTCTTTGAGGGTTTTTAATTTTTTTCCAAGCTTTACTTAAAAAATTTTTCCATTTATATCCAGAATTAGACATTGGACTTTCGTTTGGTCTATAATTTTTTCTCAATGCATTTGTAGTTTTCAATATTTCCAAATAATTATTCCAATCCTCTTCTGTATAAAAATTTTCTGGTTTTTTTGATGCTATTAAATTCCATAGACCTGGTGTTCCTCTGTATTCTTTTCCATCAATGATAATATTATCATGATATACTTGAATTTGTTTGTTACCAATATAATCTTTTCCATTTTTAAAATAAATCCCATATATTACATCAGGAAGATTTGTTTTTGTATTTCCAATATAACTTATAGCTAGTGGACCATAATCTCTAATATCTTCATCTTTTCTTTCTTCTAAAAAAGTCAATCTTTGCATATCTTCACCTTGTTCTTTTATTGTTTTTAATTCTTTTAATTGTTCTTCTCCTTGTTTTGTTAATGGTTTATATATCTCTTCCAAATCTCTTTGTAAATCTAACTTACCAATCCTATCTTCTATATTACTTGTTTGAATATTTTTCTTTGTTTGTAAAAATTCTTTAACAAGAAGATCTCTTTTATTTGGATCTGTTATTTTTAAAAAAGACATTTTTATATAAAAAACTTTGTGTCTTAGATGTTTTTTCAAGTAGAGTGCGAAAATTGTTCTCTGTTTCTTTCCTTCCTTTTTCAATTAAATAGTCTTTTTCAAGATTAGTTATTTTTTTATTTGTTTTATGTCTTATCTCTTCTTTCATCTTTTTAAACTTTTCTAATTCTTCTATAATCATAGAAAATTCTGCATCAGAGATATAGTAATCATTTATAGCTTTAGAAATATGATCGTAAATAGTATCAAGTTTAGCTTCTGCAAGTATTTGAATCTGTTTGTGTTTATCTGTTTTAGCTTTTAGTTTCTTACTTAAAATTTTAGAAAAAATACTTAATGATCCAGTTACAAGCGCAGAAATTTCTAAAACAAGAACAACAGGAGCTGCAATAACAGTTGAAAGCAATCCAACACCTGCTACACTCAATCCAAGTGTCATTGTTGATAAAAATCCATCAGATATATCTACTCCTATCAAAGCTCTGTTGTATTGTTTATACAATATCCTTCTTTTCCATATAATATTCTCTAGATATTCCTGAATTTCTTCTATTTTATGTAATCTATAATTAGAATCATAACTATCTTTTGGAGAAGTTATTCTTTTTGCTTCTATCATTTCCATTTTTTATGGTTTAAAGTAGCATATTTAATATAGGTACATGTTTTACAAGATCACTAATGAAACCACTTCCATAAAGTTGTCCTTTCTGATTTAAATACAAACCATCACCATAAGCTTCTAATCCATTTCCGTTTATAGGATCTAAAAAAAGACCTTTTCCATCTGTTTCTACTTGACAAACAATACCTCCTTTCTTTAAGTATAGCCCATTTCCAAGTAATTTACTTACACCAGTAGATGCTAGACCAGTTAAAGCACCAATTCCCAAATTTTTAGCAATAGTAGGAAGAACACTTTTAGCTAAAATTGGTAGAGCTCTTGATGCTAATCCGGCTAACATTGAAAGAAATCCACCTTCTATTTTCATGTTGTGTTTTAATTGAGTTTTACTAAATTTAATATTTACTGGTTTTTCTTTTGATAATTTATTTATTTGAGTTTTTGTTAAAGCAAGAATATCATTTCCTTCTTCATTAGGATCAATTCTTATTGTAACTACTTCATTATTTTTAATAGCTCTCTGTATTTTATCTTTTTGATTGTCTGATATTTTCACTTGAATATTTCGATAAGCCATTTTTATATTAAAAAAATTTATTTCTCTCTTAAATGAAATCTAAGGGTTATTTCTTCTCCTCTTAAATTTAAAGAATTAAATTTTTGATCTGTTATTTTTGTAGTAATATTATCTATTGTATTTATTGCAAGAGGAAGATAAATTAAATTATGTGGATTCTCAATAATTTTATAACCCGGAGATACATTTGGGAAAAAAGAATAAACAACAGCTTTTCCTACCCCATTGACATAACTTCCTTTTATAATATCTATCTCTACAAAGACTGTATTCACAGATAAAATATTAACAATTTGTTCTGACTCATGAACTCCAGCATTGTATATCCTACTGTCAAATCCTAAAACCGTTCTCAAAGTATTATCTTTTCCAAAATTGAAACTAAAACCAGATTTGATAAAAATAATTGATTTTAAGGTGTTTCTATTTGATGAAAGAGTTATAGCATCATCATGACCTTTGGATTTTAATAGTAAATTTATTTTTTCGTTCAATGATTTTATTTCATAACTTCCAATTGGAATTGTTATTTCATATTGATTTCCCTGATAGGTATAATACAATTTATTATTTGATTTATCTATGTTTGGAAAAGAATAATAAGTCTCTAAATTTACAAGAGCTATTTCATATGATTTATTACTATCTAGAGAAATAGCTGGACTAAAACTTGTAATGAAGTTAGTTTTGTTGTTATTAAGAATAATTTGAAATGATTGTTTAGGTTCTGTATTTTTAGCTATTTTTTGTAAAATCTCTGTATCCATTTTATAAAGGAAAATAAAATTTATCTAATCCCTTTCTATATTTTCCATTGTCTTTGTTAGAAGTTAAATCTATGACTAAAAATCCAAAAGGAACTTCCCAAGATTTCTTACAAAGTTTTCTAAACTCTTCTTTTGTCATATCAATGGAAATATGATCCTGATAAATATGATTTATGTTCTTTAAGTCTTGTGGAAAAAGAATAATGAAGTTAGCATTTTCTCTTATTGTATGTCTTGGAAGTTTAAAATAGTTTTGTGATAAATAAAAACAATCAACATTAGAGTGTCTTCCTCTTATGTAATAACTTTCACATTTGTTTTGGTTTTCTAACATGAGGTCATCAAATATCATTATGTTTTTATCTTGTGTATTTAATTCTCTCGGATCAGGTACGTCTTTAGAATCTTCATAAAAACAACATTGAATATCAGATGGTTTATTATTCTCATTAGAAACTTGTTTTATGATTTTTTCAATTGGAATATTAATATCATTTATCTCTTCATTATTATCAATTAATTTTAAAATATTTTCTTTATGTAACCGTTCTTCAAAGGCTTTTTTTATTAATTTATATTCAGGTTGAAATAATGAACGACCGAAAATATATAATTTTGAATAATCTAGCCATCCAGGATTTAATAATAAATTAAGTAATAATGTAGTTTTACCACATCCTGATTTTCCAATAATGATACCTCTTATACTTTTTGGAAGTAGAGGATTATTATTTCTTGGTGTTCTCTTTTCATTCCATGATAAATTTTTTATCTCCATTTTTAAATTTGGTTTTTTGAAGCTCTTCCGTATAAAAACTACCGATTATTTCTTCGCCATCCAATGCTTGAATTTTATAAGTAACTGGATTTGTGTGTCGCACCTCTACAATTTTAAAAATCTCTTTAGTCCAATTAGGAGTGTAGCCCTTTTCGAAAAACTTTTTCTTCTTTGTTATTCTAACCCTATCTCCAAGTTTAAACTTAGGGTTTTTATTTAATTTTTCTTCTTCTGAATATAAATTTTCATAAACTTGTTTTTCATTTTTCTTTTTATTCGCTTCTAATGGTGTCATTTTAATAGATGAATGGTATGAATTATTATATTCATCGACTAACTTATCTAAGATATCATAATATTTAGTTGTGTCATTTGCAGTAAAATATTTAAACATTTTTTCTTTCATAGTTCTATTCCATCTTTCAACGATTGAAGACTTCTCCTCATTCTGAGTGCTATATATATTTTTAAATAGTTTCTTTACATGGGAATTATAAAATTCTTTTCCTTTATCAACCCAAAGTTTTTCTGGTTGTCTATTAGATTGTTTTATTATTTCCTTAAAAGCTTCAGCAACAGTTTCTCCTTGTTTATTTTTTATTGGAACAATCCAACCATACTTTGATAAAACATCTATAACAGTTAATAAATATTTATAGTGTTTGTTTTGTTTAGAATAAGCAGACATGTCAACAATATCAGCTGCCCAAATTTCATCAATGTGATTTGCATAAACTCTTCTTTTAGGAAATTTCTTAATTACTCTTCTATGAAGTTCATTAGCTAGATCATTACTTAGTCATATAGGATTTCCCATTCCTAATTTCATTTTAGCATTGATAATATTACTAACAAAAGATCTATCTATTCTTTCTCTTAATGAAGGATTATAAATTCCTTTTAATTCTTTTAACATGTTTTTATCACAAATTTCATTTCTAGTTTTGGTATCTTTATTATCTCTGTAACAAATATCATGATACATTGAAGCTTTGTCAACTCTATTATATGGTTTAGAGTTTGCTTTTGGAGTATCATCAGGATTTAATCTTTTATCTAGTTTTGTAAAAGGACCAGTAAAATTATGAAAAGGAAGATGTATCTCTGGAATAGGTAATTTGTTTAGAGCTGTATTAAAAACACCTTTACCTATAAATCGAGATTTTGTGGTGTTACAAATAACACATTTCCCTTTTAACATCTGTTTGTTATTTTTAGTTATTACTTGTTGAATATCTTTTGTATCTGTTCTATTCTTACATTTTACACAATAAAAATTTTGTTCAGACATTTTTAAATTAATCTTTTGTTGCTTTTCACGTCTTAAAATACGTATTAAAACACGTATTAAAATACGTCTTGAAACAACGTTGGTACATCTAGTCATTTAAGGATAGATGTCTTTCACTTAAGTGTTTTAGAACCCCCGGATGGGCCAGAGTCGTAATTTTGCTACCTCAAAAAAGCATTAAAACGTCTTTTTGAGGGGGTATTTTTTATGTGTGTGTTTTAGAGCCTCCGGTGAGCCAGAGGCGTCCATGTATACTACTTTTGTTTCTGAACCGATTCTAACCAAATCTGGCACACATCATGTTCACAACAAAACTCGTTCTGCAAAGTGTTTGGAATACCAACCATAGCAGACCCACTATAGAAGAAAAATGTGCAAAAAAAGCATACTGATCTTGGTGTGTGTTTTAGAGCCCCCCAGATGGTCCAGAGGCGTCCATGTATACTACTACTGTCATGTGCCGTGCATGTTTTTTTCATATACACTGTATATATTTTCTTTGGATTTTGTGTTCCTTTTCTTTCGTTTATTTTGTCAGGGATAGGCACCGCACCGATAGAATCCGGTACAGTAGCAGAATGCTGCTCTGGTTATGATTAAGTAGAGGTAAAGTATGTCCATAATCTATAGGGATCTTTATTTCTTGCACCCAATTTTTTAAATATATTTTCTTACACCATTTTTATTGCCCTGCACTTCAGATTAATTATTTTTAATGTCATCCTGTGTACAGAATTTACATTATAAGCGATCAATGCAGAAGTACGTGTATAATGTTTCAAGTTACTGATTCTAGATGCACAACGCTTCACATCACAACACACCGGTCCAATAACATCCAAGGAATACGATTAGTTTCACCTGATGCTCAGGTTATGGAAAGCCCAGAATCAGATCTTTTATGTTTTGTCATAAAAATGGGATTTCAGAATGCAGCCTCTTTCCTATTCGATCTGTCTTCCGCATGTAACAATCGCTGTTTGGTTTAAATTCTCAGGTGAGCAGGAAACAGCTCAGGGAAATAAAATCAGCCACTGCGGCAAAAACCCAAGCACTTCGAGACAATCAAGAAGGCAGTTTGTAACAAAAAATCGAGATTGGCGCCCAAATCTATGAGGACTCGTGTTTTTCTCTTTCTTTCTTTTTTTTTAATTGAAGATCACTACTGGTCTGCCAAACATGTCAAATAACGGGAAGGAAATCAGATAAAGAATAGAAAACCAAGCCTAATGACTACCAAGCGATTGAATAAGGAGAAAAGGGAAAGTTAATTGACCAAAGTGTGTTATTGTGTTATTTAACTCAGTTTGAAAAGAAAAGAAAAGAAAAAAAAACTGCCAAATTATCATACGTCACAAGGCCACGGCATGAAAATCGGCTAATTCACGAGTATCAATTATATTATTATTTTCGTCTTTCATTGCCGTAGTTTTAGTTTTGCCTTTATTTAGAATTGGGCAAATAGTCACCTAAATTTACCGTAGACATAGTCACACTGACAAAATTTTCAGTCCTGCTGGATGACATATGTAATGTTCAATACCTCAGAAAATTTAAATTCTTCAGCAAAAGTATTTATGGCTAATAATACCGTTAGTTATTCATATGTAGAGAATACATGTATTACAAACATCTGTGATGATTTGACAAAGTGATAAAAGATTTCATTGAGTAACTATTGCAAGAGGGGCATTTTTCGGAACTAAGCCGGACCCAATTTTCTCAAAACGCGGAAAAAATATTTAGCTTATGATGAGTGGAATTGCCAGCTGGCGTTTCGTGTGTCTATATTTCTTGTAGAACAAGATCATCTATCTCATGTTACCTTTAACTGAACGCATTAAGCACATTAGGCTGTGGCTGTTAACCTAAGTACAAAAATAATAATTTAGAGCTTGATATAAAAAAAAAAAAAAAAAGCCGGGTGCAATACCCAGGTATACCAAAAAAAAACAAAACAACAACATAAAAGTCATTCATAATGTAATTATTAATGATCTGCGTCTGCTACCTTTTTCTCCGGGCTTTGTGAAAAATACTGGTATACATTATAATGTGCTTCCTATGCATCTGTCCATTATACAATCTGATAAATGAACTGACTTATCAAAACTGACTATTCGCCGCCCTTGGATAGGCTGTCATATCAGCACGTTTATCTAAGGTTGCAGAAATTTATTGGTTAATATTTGGCCTGCCTGGGGGGTGATAACAGTTTGCCAAAATTAACAACAGTGGCAGGACAAGTGTAACTACGTGGGAAGCAGAAAATATGGAAGGTCATCCTAAACAGTCACAACGACTTCAAATTAAAAGAGGAAAAAAGGCAAAACATTCTGTTTAACTGTCTGTTTAATTGACTGCTTTTTCTCTGTCTATGATATTTAAACTGTCTTTCAAGAACATTGATTTCCATGATGCTTCATGCCAATATGTTCATACGAGATATATATATACATAGAAATTATAACTCCAGATGAAATTATTGGTTGAAACTTGTTGTTCTCCTCATTATGTGTTGCCATGGTTACTGTTGTTGTGTTGTTTTTTTTGTGCTTCTCAGCCGACTTCCTTAATGTGAACGTTGATCATCTCAGGCAGTTTGTCCAGAGCGCCACCCACCAGGGGAACCTTATGAAATGAAATGTCAATCGTGGAGCTTAGGTGCAATGGTGGCGTCACGAACCTCCTTCAGCAAGTGGATGGCGCCTTTGGAGGACAGAAAACAGTTCATCAAAGAGTAAAGAAAATCAGAAATAAGACTTCGGTAATAGGCCACATAGAAATTACTAGATAAAATGGCCATACAACCACAAACTGCGAACAACATGTTGCAGCCTGAAATCCTTGTCTGAAGCAGTAGATAAGATGTTTTGTCCAGGAATTCCAACATCTTAAACATTCCTTATACATGTATTATCTAGTACCATAGTCCAAGACTGATTGCCACTCAAAAACATGCATATCAAATATTAAGGAAAACTAAATGCGATAAGCTTTGGGGGAATGCAGAAGCTCAGTATCTTGGTTCAAACAAAATTGGATAAGATCAGAAGTTCTTGGCCTAAAACATCGATAAGTTATGCCGAGTATTTGAAATGAAACCAGTAGAGTATGTCACCCTCATACATCACCTATCCTGACGTCCAGGGGCAACGTCTTTTTTGTATGGCTCCGCAAAATAAATCCAGTAAAATACCATAAACTTACAGTCCGCATGGCATTCTATCAGTCTCTGTCTATTTGATTTTGTAATGATGTCTCATAATAATGCTAGAGGTATCACGTTTCCCTAGGCTACACGTTCAAATGATGAGGCTCAGGAAACTCTCTTGGTTTGCATCCTTTCTTTATCACTGAGGCAGATATGAATCATTGAAAAGTAAGTTTCAAAACACTAAAACATTGGGAACAATATTTTCAATGAGGAAATAGTTAACATCTTTGACGGCGAACACATGTTTTTTACAGCTGACTTCACTGAAAGCTGTTGAAATCCGATATTCTTTTGAAGTAATGTTACCATAGTACCTTTTTGTTCTAATAGACATGGCGAATTGTAGCGGGTTAATTGTAATGATGGAGGAATTTCAGAGTTTCCAACTGGTTTTATAATTCCCATTTTGCCTTTAAGATACTTGAAAATGTGCATGTTATATCTTCTTTTGTCCACTTGCTTTTTTGCTCCTTCTGCAAAGAACATATGTCTTGAGGAGTAGCAGATAGAAAAGTAAGTTCTGTTTTGTCTTTACTTATTTCCTCAGACCTGAACAATGTTTCAAAGAGATTCTGTTGCAGAGAAAGAGTTCTTTAATTACGTGGGAAAGTCTTTGAAATGTTCCCCCGTGACATATTAGAGTGATCGAACCGGCTAGTGGTGTGAGCACAGAGAGCGAACAAAAGAGGTGGGGGGGGGGGGAGGGAGGGGGAGGAGGAGAAGTTGAAGAAAGTTAAGAAGAAGCGCCGATTTGGAGAGATAAGCCATTAAGTTTATTCAAAGAAGGGGGCGACTTGTTTGGAGCGCTTATCTTCTCTTTTCCCTCTTCCTACCTCCGCTCTTTTATTTTTCTACAAGAGCAAAAACAGACTTGTCTCCGATATTGCCCGTGATGGAGATGGGGGGAAGGTTGGGAGGTGGCAATTCATCTCGCAAGAGAGGGTTTTGTAAGAGAGCATTTGAACAAAGGGCCCTCTGATTCTATCTCTCTCTTTCTCTTTCTCTTAAAGCTCTTTCTCAGATGTCGGCATGAGATATCGATTATCTGCATGTCACGATGTTCCTGGCACTAAAAAGAAAAAAAAAGAACGCGAAAACAAACAAGAAAGAACAATAGAAAGAAAGAGAGAGACAGAAAAAAGGAAAGAAGAAAGAACGAAAAAAGAAAGAAAGAGAGGAAAGAAAGACTGAAAGAACAAAAAAAGGAAGGAACGAACAAAGAAAGAAACAAAGGGAGAAAGAAAGAAAGAAAGGAAGAAAGAAAGAAAGAAAGAAAGAAAGAAAGAAAGAAAGAAAGAAAGAAAGAAAGAAAGAAAGAAAGAAATAAATCCAAGATTGGCTTTGGCTGGGAGGCAACCTGGTCAGGCAGGGAAGATGTATTGTAGAGAGACGTCATGGCACGGGAAATGTCAAAATTATGTGTTGAGACAGAAGATGTTGGTGGGTGGGTCGAGGTCAAATACGGGATATCTTTTCTTTCTCTCCCTCCCTCTCTCTCTCTCTCTCTCTTTTTTTTTTTTTTTTTTGTTATTTTGAGAAATTAATCATGTGGACAAGATGAGGCAATAGACAACAAAGCAACTGTGTGTGTGCATAGACATGTCTTTGTAGGATTCCCACAAGAGAAGTGAGTAATTCACTTGTGTGACATCACAACCGGCAGCCGCCGGGTCATTATGTCTCTTCTCGTTCCCTTCAATCCCCTCATCTCCCCTTTCATTTGCTTAGCTCCTTACCTGGAAATCAAACATGAGGCTCAAGAAATTGTAAGAAAAACAATAAAAGTAACAGGATTCGGAGTAATTTGGAGTTTACATTATACAGTCGAGTCCGCTTAAATCGAATTTGCCGGGACCAACCTAATGGGTTCGATTAAAGGGAGTTCGTCTTCCT